>PVJI01030320.1:0-14334 GCA_004026765.1 Micronycteris hirsuta | reverse complement strand
ATGGTTAATTTTATGTTATTGTATATCGCCTCAATAAATTACTTGTTTATAAGGCTGACTGGGTGAACTGTGGATGTGCACGTGTGCCTGGCCTGGCAGGCAGAGGTGTTTTCATTTCTGCAGGAACCACCAGAGGGCTACCACTTTGCTGGGCCCCCACATCATTAGTACAGAAAAGCACTTCCTCTGGGGCTTTTTGCCAAGGACAATGTTCTAATCTCCTACCTAAGGCAGCCGAGTTTATTAAGTGCTGCTTGGATTCAGAGTCTGGATGTGACATTACATTCCTGTTCCCATCTTGCGTATCATTCTGTTCTTGTTCCAAGCCAGGCTTTTCTGATCCCAAAGGCTCTCCCTCTTGATTTCTCCAGGGGCTAAACCTCTGATCTCCAGGTAGACACCTTGTCCCCCCTGTGGGGATGAGGGAGGGGGACCCCCAGTTTTCCTCCCCGTGCCTCAGTCCTGCTGCGTGCCTCACCAGAGACCACCGAGGACCGTGGTGTGACCAGTCAGCCGCTTCCCGCTGGGCTCTTCCTCCGGCGACCCTCCGGTCCTGGGCGCGGCTCCCTCTTCTGATGCAGCTACTCTCACTTACTTCATTCTTCTGACGAGGTCATGTCCCCCATTCTGTGCTCTTTGTCATTAGTGATTATGCTTTAAAAACATATTTTTTATTATTTTAATGCCATCTTAGAAAGGAGAGGCGATAGACCAATTGTCGTTCAATAAGCTGGTTTAACTAGAGGCCTGTACGCTTTATTTGGAAACTTATCGGGGGAAATACTACCTCAGAATGAAAAGAAAGCCACCCAGAAGTCAGTGCTAAAAGTCAGCTGTGTTCTCAGACAAGTCAACAAAATGCGAAACGTTTTGTGTGCCCGATTTTTAACTGTTACAAGGGTGATGGGAGCAGGTAAGGCATGACAGGACACGGAGGGCCCACGTTCATTACATGCCAGATCGCGGCCCAGAGAACAGCGCCTCCTCCGCCCCCTCGGGCTTCAGGTGCAAATTACTGAAATTACACTAATGTTTACCTGTCTTGTGTGATTGTTTTTGCAAAGTATCAATTTCACAACTCTCTTTGAAGTAGGTGAAAATTAGGTAAGTTACTGTCTGCAGCCCTCGAGCGCCAGCCCGCGCCTGCATCACAGGCTTCCTCCAGCCCTTGTCATTACTGCTCGCGCCCTGAGCCCCAGCGGGGGGAGTCCTGCCTTGTTCGTCACCATGCACGAAGCGGCTCAGCGGAAAATTACGTAATATATGGTGCTCCTGTTATAGGAATAGTGATTTAAATGGAAGAAAATAAGTGATAAATGTAAAGTGGTCTTAGAATTCAGTATCAGCTGTGACTAAAACTAAGAGCCTTATGTTCACAGATTGCTATTTAGCAATACTAGTTTTTGTTTTAAGAAACCCACTAGTGTATGTCCATTGGCTTTCAAGGACCAGAGATCTACTCATTTATGCTAGGTGGAATCGATTCTGCTGAATCTAATTGCAAGGAGACCTCTAGGACTTACAATAATTAGAAGGCTATCATATACGTTTTTATTTTAATTTTCCGACCTTTCTCCCTGTCTCTCCCCAGGACTCTTGGTATCTCCTCTGTGCCAAATGCCAGCTTCATTCTTTTATCTCTGCTGACCTTCTCAAGTCACTCATCACTATGTGTTTGGTTGCCTTGAAATGGCAGCTTCTACCTGGTCCTCTGGCTTGGCTTTACATAATTAAAAAACTCAGTGTGTGTTCATTCTCCTTCCAGGTTCCTGGAAGTGGGAATAATTGGCCCAGCTTGCGTCAGGTGTCCCCTCCGGCCACAGCTGGGGTGCAGCTGCACTGTGTGAGGGGGGCTGGGAAAAGATGGCGCCTCTACTGGGGTGCCCTTAATAGGTCCATTTCTCTGAAGCAGTTGGTTATCATTATTATGTCTTCAGAAGGAAGGTATTTTATCCAGGACTTAGTAGGTGAACTGTGAATGGACCTGTTCTTTGGAGGCTTTTGTACAGTGGCGGAGCACCTGGGGTGGGGATAGGTGGGAGGGTGGGGATAGGTGGGAGGGTGGGGTTCCTTCAGGAAGTTGTTTCTGGTGCTGCTCTTACTGTGGTCAAATAGGAGCACCCACCCCCACAAGAAATAGTACTTTTCTCCACTTCAGCCTAATTTCTCAACTGTTCATTCAGACACTGGCAACTAATAAAGGAATTGACATATAGTTTGGGAAAATGGATCCTCTGTAGACCCAAGGCTTGGAAGCCACAGACGGAGGGATTGGTAAGTTTCTACTTCTTTGATACTGTAAATGCCGTCTTTGCACACAGAGGTCACACGTTGTAGAGTGAAAAGGGACTGCAGGAGAAGGCAGATTCTGAGAGAAAACAGGTGGGGCAGAGAGCTGGAGAACTGGTTCGAGGACTAAAGGTCACGTTTTGTATAGAAACCATGGTCCCGAGAGTTCCACACTTAAAGCGATTCTTTACTTACCATGTCATTATGTATGCCGAGTGTATGCTAGGCTGTCTCTGGGAAATGCTGGTCGGTTGCGAGGATAGGCATGGACTGGAACTGAGGGCCTGTCTGGGCTCTGAAGCAGCACTGAGAAATCAATTTCTATTTCTTCTTTAGGGATGCTTCATCTTGCTTCATGTTCTCTTGGGTAATTTCTTCTCTTACCTTCAATCCTCTAGATCAAGGGGATCTGACCATATTTTAACTCAGAGTATAACTCTTGAGCCCCCAGTCCCTGTTTCAACCAAGTTCCTTTAGCCAAGATAGAACTGGGGTTTTTTGTTGTTGTTGTTTTGTTTTTTTAGTCTTAGCATTTACTTCCCTTCACCCCTTATCCTTGGAACTGAGTGCCAGGAAACTCAACAGGAAATAGCGCTGAGGGAGAAGATGCTGTCGAAATGTTTTTTTTCATAGAAGGGGCACTGATGTTTACCTATGAACGGGGCCGTAGAGATCAGGGTAAATAAGAGGCATGATGATGCCTCTTGACTTCCCAGTGTAATCAGAGGTTGACATTATTTATTTTTTAGTTCTCCAGAAGCTTCCTAGAGTGGCCCTCCTGGTGCTAGTACAGTGCTGGGTCACTATTGTACCTTCTCAGGGATGTCCAGGGATAAAAGCAACCCAGGACTGTCATAGGACCTGCCAAGCTTTGTGTAGAAAAACATTGTCTCTTGGAATGCTCCCCAGAAGAGAGAGGGAGTAGGGCAGAGTAGTGTAGTAGAGTCTGGAACTGAAAATGGGGTAGTTACACTATGCGAGAGAGCAGAAAAGCCTTTGTGGGCAAGGGCACCGGTATGATTTGATGTGAAAAAAAGATCAAGTTGGCCTCACAGTTTTACTTTGTTTTTTGGCTTCACAGTAAAGGATTCTCAAAATAAATAAATAAATAAATAAAAAGTGGCCCTAGAACCTTAAAAATTACAACCTGCTTGAATTTTAAACTTAATAAATGTTCTGTCAACTCCCTGATTTGAAATAAAAGTTGCATTAACCAAGACGTGCCTTTAGATGTAAGTTTAAATAAAGCACCTCTAAAGAAGATGAAAATTCTATGTAATTTTACATAATTAAATGTAGCTATTTTGTCATACTACAATTTTCCGCTTTGCTCCTTATGTCTACAATTTTGATGTTCGTCATGGATTTGGATGGTTTATTTCAGTACAAGCTTGCCCACATTTGTAGGGTGCAAATGGTAATTACTCTACCCAAAACCAGACAAGATGCCCCAAGTTCTCAGTTTGATGACACTTGGAAAATTTTTAGCAAAGAAAGTAGTGAATGCTCTTCAAATCTGGGCACAAACAGCGAAGGCAAAAGTAGTTTCAAAAGGCCACTTTTATTTCTTCCTCTGACTCCTTTTTCCACTTCTCAGTCCTTTTCATCGGTGAGAATTTGAATGAGTATATTGACATGAGCATTTCTAAAAAGGCTGAGACCACCACACAATTCCAAGGGCTAATATGTTTTTTATTACAAAAAACTATTTTTTCAAGAGCCTATCTTTAGGAGACATTTATTTTCTTGTCTCCTCAAATAAAAGATCATGCAGAATGTCAACGTGTCTCAAGTCCTATGAGTCTATGCAATTTTTTCTTATTCTTTTTCCATCACACACAGAAATTAATATTTTGAATTTTCTCTGCTTTATGTGTAGAAAATTACTCATGTACTAAATTTCTTGAAGTCAGAAGAGCTGACCTCACTTTTTAGCATTGTTGAACAAACTGTATTATAAGCATAGTACAGGGCTGTTGGCCAAGGAGGTTACAAAAGAAATGTAGAATCAAGTTCATGTTCCCACAACATACAATTCGGTGAAGCAGAAGGAGTATAACAGTCTTTTAAAGTTTTCTTTTAAAATAGATAAACCTGGCTCCCTAAAAGTCTGAGAAGGTTTACATAAAAACATGCAGGAATTAAGAGTACAAAGAATATGTTAATACTCAGCCCTTGTGTAGTGGCTTGTAGGTGACTAACGTTTGGGCAACCCTAAGCTTATTTATAGTCTCACAGCCTCCAAGTGAGCACTGAGATACCCCCAAGGACAACAGAATCCCTGTTATTTATGCCGCTGACTCACAGATATTTGAAGCAGCGAGGTAACAGTACCAAATAATTCACAAATACTTCCAACCAACCCACAATACCCTCTCTCCCTCGCAAAGTTTAGAATGACTAACAGCAGTCCTACAGGGATGTTCTGTAGCTTCCTTTTTAAATTCCTGTGTGTGTGTGAACCATGTGGACTTAGAGAGTGTTTATCACTTAGGTATTTGTGTTTTTCTTGTGAATTCAAATATGCAATTACCCAACCTGAGATGAATAGGACCAACTGAGGAAAGATCAGCCAGATGCACTAAGACATACCACAGATGAGTAGGGTGCAGGTAATTGGATTAGGCATTGCTGTCGAGTCTGAAGAGGGTATTCAATGGATGGTGGGAGGAAGGAGATCCAGGTCTGTTTCTGTCTTGATGTGGGGTGGGGAGGTCTGGAGCCACGAAGCGGTGATGGAGGACAGCCCTGCTCTCCGATTGTTCAAGGTAATTTTCAGACAAGTATCATCCTTCAAGTAAAACGTATTTACCAATTTATTTCAGAGGTTAGTGAGTCTCTTTTCCCTCACGTTTTCTTCAAGACTTTTTGTTACAGCCACTAACACCAAAGTGACTGAGCCAAATTCTGCGGCTCTTGGCCGAGATGAAGAACCAAACTTGTTCACACCATAAAGGCAGACTCTTGATAACAGGAACAAGTGCTGGCCACTCAGGGAGAGATCGATTTGCTCCTACTTTGGCTTTCCCCGTACAATCATTGAACCTGTTGAAAGCAAACTTGGGGCCAGAAATTCGTTCAAGCAGAAGGCTAGAATGTGACACTTTTGGAAATATTTGAAAAGCAAACAATCTCACTACAACTGATATTAGTCCTTTAGGTATAATCACTCAAAATAGCCTTATGGTATATACAGTTTGTGTTTTTATAAGTACGGGTGTGTTTCCATTTTCTACAAGCCATTTTCAGTCTCTAGACCAATGACATAACCTTGAACCTGAAATAATCAAAGCAGGAATTTCCCTGTTTGGCATTGAGCTGTACTCATTAGCTGTTAATGAGGCAGAAGTTGTAGGGCCAAGTCCCATGTGGGCCAGTTGGCTTCATATTGAGAGAAACATCTTTCAAAGGCAGAGATCGAATTCTCATCTCTAGGCAACGTCAGGCAGATGCCTATCATGGGACACAATTCAATCCTGAGGAAAGAGTATAGATGTTTAGCTTGCTATAGCCTATACCTATCTCTGGAGGGAAGTGCCCAACATGGCCTAATGTCTAGAACAACCCTAGCATCTTGTTCATAGTCAGCACCCTTTTCCTTTAGGGATGAGAGGAAAAGTTTTTTCACCCTCTCCTGAGGACATGCTTATTGGTTTTAGAGAGACAGAAAGGGAGAAAGAGAGAGAGGGAGAGAAATATCAATGTGAGAGAGAAACATCAATTGGTTACCTCTTATATGCACTCAGATCAGGGATCAAACCCACAACCCAGGCATGGTTCCTGACTGGGAATTGAACCCATGACCTTTCTATCTATAGAATGATGCTCCAACCAACTGAGCCACACTGGCCAGGCTGGAAATTTTTTTTTTTTAAGAAATTAAATAAAGTTACCTATATATGAAAGTATAATTTCGACTTATAACCTAAGTGTCCTGTTGACCTAAAAGTATATTTTTTCTGCACAGAATGTTTTACACAATACTTTTAGTGTTGTTCTTGGCTTTTGTGTATCTTATTTTTAAGTATATTTTATTGATTATGCTATTACAGTGGTCCTAATTTTCCCCATTTGCCTCTCTCTGCCCAGTACCTCCTTCCCTCCAGCAGTTCCCCCCGCCCCCTTAGTTCATGTCCATGGGTCATGCATGGTTTTTGGCTTCTCCATTTCCTATACTGTTCTTAACCTCTCCCCGTCTATTTTATGCCTACCAATTTTTCTTCTTACTCCCTGTACCTTTTCTCTCATTCTCCCTCTTCCCCCTCCCAGCTGATAACCCTCCATGTGATCTCCATATCTTTTCCTATTCTAATTGTTTGCTTAGTTTGGTTTTGTTTTTTAGGTTCAGTTGTTGATAGTTGTGAGTTTGTTGTCATTTTAATGTTCATTGTTTTAATCTTCTTTTTCTTAAATAAGTCCCTTTAACATTTCATGTAATAATGGCTTGGTGATGATTTGTTCCTTTAGATCTACCTTATCCGAGAAGCACTTTATCTGCCCTTCCATCCTACATGACAGCTTTGCTGGATAGAGTAATCTAGGTTGTAGGTCCTTGCTTTTCATCACTTTGAATACTTCTTGCCAGTCCCTTCTTGCCTGCAAAGTTTCTTTTGAGATCAGCTGGTAGTCTTATGGGAACTCCTTTGTAGGTAACTGTCTGCTTTTCTCTTGCTGCTTCTAAGATTCTCTCTTTATTTTTAACCTTTGGCATTTTAATTATGGTGCATCTTGGTGTGGTCCTCTTTGGGTCCAACTTGTTTGGGAGTCTCTGTGCTTCCTGGACTTGTATATCTATTTCCTTCACCAAATTAGGGAAGTTTTCTTTGATTATTTTTTCAAATAAATTTTCAATTTCTTGTTCTTCTTCTCCTCCTTTTTGTATCCCTATTATTCGGAAGTTGACACTTTTGGAGACATCCCAGAGTCTTCTTATACTATTCTTATTTTTTTTTTAATTCTTGTTTCCTCTTTCTGTTCTGGTTGAGCGTTTATCTCTTTCTTATGTTCCAAATTGTTGATTTGAATCCTGGCTTCCTTCCCTTCACTGTTGGTTCCCTGTAGGTTTTTCTTTATTTCACTTAGTGTAGCTTTCATTTCTTCCCTTATGTATTTGCCATACTTAGTGATTTCTCTGAGCATTGACATCAGTGTCTTGAACGCTGTACCTGATAGGTTGGTTATTTCCATTTCGTTTAGTTCTTTTGGGGGGTTTTATTCTGTTCTTTCACTTGGGCTATATTTCTTTGTCTCCCCAACTTGACAACCTCCCTATGTTTGTTTCTGTGTATTAGGTAGAGCTGCTTTGACTCTGTGTCTTAGCGAACAGCTAAGTTGTAAGGGGTGGAGTCTTTGGTATAGCCAGGGCAGAGCCACCCACTTCACTGCTTTGTGATGCTGCGTGGGAAGAGGAGTCAAAGAGGGAGCAGCATTGCTGGAGGCTTGCCTAGCACTCATCCTATTTCCAGTCCCTGTATGCGACTTCCAACTTCCCATATGCAATTGTAACCCTTCTAGCTGCTGCCCTGGTGATGATCCCCATAATGGTGAGTTTGCATACTCACCCTTCAGGTCCTTTAAAAGGACTCTCCTGAGAAACAGGCAGTTTCTTCCACCACCCAACCTCCACTGGCTTTTATAGCCAGAAGTTGTGAGGCTTTATTTTCTTGGTCCTGGAACCCTGGCCTGCTCAGTCTGGCCTGGGGCTGGGATCACTTGCTCCCAAGGTATCCCTCCCAATTTTTATGTACCACAAGTGAATGTGGGACCACCCATTTCACTGCCATCACTGCCTCTTCATGCCACTCTGTGACCTTTCCACCTGGCTCCCCATCTCTGCCCCTCCTGCACATCGGATAAATGTGGCTTCTTTAAATCTTTGGTTGTTGGACTTCCATGCAACTCAATTTTCTGGCAGTTCTCGGTGTTTTTTGTTTTGGGGTTAGTTGTGATTCTTGTGATTGTTCAAGGAGGCCAAGTGTGTCTACCTACACCTCCATCTTGACTAGAAGTCTCTGCATATCTTATTGTTAACATCTCCCATTTTCCTATTTCATAATAGATTGCCTAATCTATAAAGAATGGAAAGGAAAACACATAAGTCAGTTTATCTATCCTTCCACTTATCCATCCACCCACCCCTCATCCATTTATTTATTAGATTTCCAGTACATTTCTGAAGTATAATTTATTCTTGCTACAATAATATTCTTTTTGCTGACTCCTTAATCCTTTGAAATACAGCTTTCAGTCTAGCTAATCTTCCCATAATCCTCTCTCAAAGTTTACCATGTTAACATCCATGTTCAATGTGTATTCTAATCCCCAGCCTGGGGACAGGAAGGAAAAAATGCAGATTTCAGAGGTGAGCCATCTCCCTGGAGCCCTGCCCTATGCCAGCTAGAGGGACAGACACAGAAAGTCTGGTCTCCACACCTGCCAGCAGAGAGCTCCTTCCGGGTTGCATTTGGGCAAATAGCCAAATGTTCTCTCTCCTAAACACTTCTTTGACTTTCCAACTTTGCTTATCCTGGCTCCACCACAACCTAATGATCCTGTCAGGTACGGCCCAATGCAAAACAAAAATGTGGGTTCCCTTGTTCAAAACACATGGAAGAGTACCATTAAAGATGCTCATGTAAAGATTTTTCATTTCTCATGCAGTTTTTCTCTTCACTGTGATGCTGTTTATCTATTTACTATTTAATGTCATGCTAAGTAAAGAAAAATTAAAAATTTAAATTACTAGTGTGAATTTTACCATTTCTCTTTATATTGTACAACTAATTTTAAGTGCAAATTTAAGAGCATTTAGTTCATATGTAGAATTACTGAAATGACATAATCAGTAGTTTGTGGCTCATACACATCTATTTCATTCTTACCAGAATAGCGGGATTACTCACAAAACAGACTTTTAAAATTTCCCTTCTTGATATGCACACATCCTACCAACACACTCTATCAGGGCCATGGATGAGTAAGGGAGGACTGAAAGGAAAAGGAACTGTGGGTTACCTTTTTCTCATTTCCTTCTGTGTCATCATTTTCAGGGTAAGTGGTTGGCTGATACAGGGAAGAAACTCAGAAAGAAAGGACAGAAAAAGAATGTTGTTGTTTGTCATTTTATGTTTCTTAGAATGCCATTTGATTTCTTTCAACACAGCAAATTCTGGTTTGAGCAGAAATCATGGCCTTTCAGGACTTTCACGCTTCCCCTGCTGCCCTGACCGAGATGAAGATGAAGCGCGCTCAGCTGTACTCACGCCGAGTCTGGCGAGACTCCCACACGTCACGGGCATGGAACTCCGTGCTCAGGAGACACCGCGACTGCCATTTGTGAGCAGGGAGGCAAGGCGTGCTGGACATGCACATTGCAGATGACCTCTGCTCACACACACGCTCCATTGTCCCATCCAACTTTAATTACAAAGCACAAGTTTAGAGGTAAGATTATTAAGAATTTTAGGCCATAGTAATAGAATATTTCATTAGGCTTGGAGACCTTCTGAACATGGAGTCTTGTGCAACTGCGGAGATCACACATCTATGAAGCTGCCCCTGGACTCGCTGTCTCTCTGTTTCAGCCAATCCACCTGGTAAGTAAGTGTCTAATGTAGTTCTGTCATCATCTTCTTCTCTTTCTGCATTATATTCACCTTACAGGTTCACTTAACACCGCTTTCTAGCTCCCAGTTTTTCCCCAGGCTCTGAACGTCCAAGTACCTGCAGAATACATCTCAACACATAATGAATCTAAAATAAAATCCATCATTTTCATCCTAAAGCTCTTCTTAACCTGTTCAGTTACTGGACCCAAAGTTCTCAGTCACTTGGTCTGCAGTCTGTACCTGACTGATAACTTGGTTGTTGCTCAGTATATATCAGTTTATTGCTCATATTGAAAATCTTCCAGTTCAAAATTTGTAAGATTCAGTCTCAGTCATTTAGAAATTGCTGGTTCTAGTTGTAGATGACCCATAGCTTTATGTCTTTCCCTTTAAAAATTATTGTTACAATATATCTTCAAGGTATTGTACATAAGCAAGGAATTAATATAGATTTCAACCACCCATATTTATTTAATACTAAGCAAAAATTTTTAGCAGGAAATACGTTGGTATTAATAGTTAAAATGGATACTGGCATTTGGAGTCGATTTCACATGTGCTCACACCTTTGCCTTTCAATCACTCCCAAATTAGCAGTTTTATTTCTTTTCTATTTCCAGATTTTTATATATGTACTTTCTAAAAACGCTGCCAGTTGGCCTCAGACTTAGTCCTTTTCAGAGCCATATTGGCTACTGTCTTGTTATTTGAATTCTTTTTTGTTGAAAGAATTGTAATTGGATGGACTTTAATTATGGTGTCTTGATATTTCCAGTGCTTCCCACTTCTGGTTAGACCATAAATACAATCACAGTATTTTTTTCGTTGTTTTTCTGGCACTTTCAGTTCAGACTAGAACCCAGGAAAGGTTCAAGGGTACTAAAAACACCACCAGCAACAACAAAAAAAGACAAACAGAACTAATAAAGAAAGATGGGGGTTTGGATTATTTCAAACCTCGTTATGGTATTTGGTTTATATTTAAGTGAGGTTCAAGTCAGTTCTTGTTTTTATGGGACTCTTCAAGCCAGTTTCTAGCCATCTTTGCTTTAGGTTTGGCTTGTGGAAAGACTAACCTGCCTTTCTGCCTGACTGGGGCTCATCCAGTCATTAACTGCCTGCAACACCAAGGTAGAATTTTCACTTATTTCAGATGGTCCAGGAACTGGAAATAATGTGTTACTTGTATAATAAATCCAGAGAAATGCCAGAATAACATGTGGCTTCTGAAAATGGCCCGCTGAGCTGGTAGGCACAAGGAATGGGAAGCCAATTTAGAATCCAGTATCAGCCTCTCCATCCAAATCTGCATTCTGGGAGAAATGAAAGTGCTAGTTATTTGTGAAAATTGAAAGTAAGATCTTAAAGACTTACTTCTAGGCTGTTCCAAGATGTATTTTATTTGTGGTATATTACAGTAATACTTTAATTTGGAGGTAGCCTGAACAATTTTAAACTATTCCCTTAAACAGTCTTAAGGTTCTGTGACAGTTCATTCTTCAACATCAGAGCCAGTAAAGCAAGACAGCCATCAATCAAAAACACTGATTGAATTTTGGGTGCACCCAGCACTGTTGTAAAACAGGAGTAAGACGAAAAATTCCTACCTTTAAAAAATGAACTTTGGAGGTAACTGTAACATAAGTATATGAACAATTTAGAGGCCAGTACAGTACAGTATGTAGTTCTCTTAGAGAAAATGGTCAGAAGAGGAAGAAACTAGATCCGATGGGGAGAAGAAAACGAGACAAATTGTCTTTGGAAACTGGTGAGGACCGCAGAGGGCATCCTCAGGGGACTCGTGCAAAACTAAATACCTAAGGGGTTTTAGACATTGGCAGATTGCATTTCTTTAGCTATAAAAGGACGTGCCATTTCCAAAGACTAGGTGCTGTGGCCTATTGAAGAGTTGTGGTGATTTTGAAGGAATTCAAGCACTTCAAAGAGTAGCTTGTATTGATAGAGTAAGAAATGATGTCTTAATGGGAGTGGGGTAGTAGAGGGAAATAAGAAAAGTCTATTCAGATCCTTTGTCTATTTTTCATTAGGTTGTCTTTTCAATATTGATTCAGAGGAGTTCTTTATATATTCTAGATCTATAGAATTTCTTTATCAGATATATGATTTCCAAATCAGATTTTTCCCATTTTGTGGATTATCTTTTCACTTTTGTTGATTATGTACTACATAGCACAAGAGTTTTTAATTTTGAAGTCTAATAAATTCTTTCTCATTTCTTTGGTTGCTTGTGCTTTTGGTGTCATATCTAATAACCATTTGACAAATCCAAAGTCACAAAGATTTACTCCTATGTTTTCTTCTAAGAGTTTTACAGTTTTATCCTTGGCTGGTGTAGCTCAGTGGATTGAGCACAGGCTGTGAACCAAAGGGTTGCCAGTTCGATTTCCAGTCAGGGCACATGCCTGGGTTGCGGGCCAGGTCCCCAGTGAGGGCCACGTGAGAGGCAACCACACATTGATGTTTTTCTCCCTCTCTTTCTCCCTCCCTTCCCCTCTCTAAAAATAAATAAATAAAATATATTTAAAAAAGAGTCTTACAGCTTTAGTTCTTACGTTTAAGTCAAATACATTTTTAATTAATTTTTTATATGGTGTAAAGTAAGAGTTCAACTTCATTCTTTTACATGTGGTTATTCATTCATCTCAGCGCCATTTATTATGAAGACTTTTTTTTTTTTTGCCATTGGATAATCTTGACACTCTTGTCAAAAAAGAAGTTGACCATAGATCATGGGTTTATTTATGGATGCTGAATTCTATTTTGTTGGTCTCTATGTCTGTCTTTATACCAATACTACACTGTTTTGATTATTTATGCTTTGTAGTAAGTTTTAAAATGGAAAAGTGTGATTCTTCCTACATTGTTCATTTTCAAGATTGTGTTGGCTATTTGAGTCACTTGGTAATACATGTGAATTTTAGGATCAGTTTGTCCACTTCTATGAAGAAATCAACTGGGATTCTGATAGGGATTGTAGGTCATTTTGGGGAGATTTGCTGTCTTAACAATATGAAGTCTTTAGATCCATGAACATGGGGTGTTTTTTCATTTATTTAGACCTTTAATTTTTTGACAATGTTTTATTATTATTATTTTTTAAAGATTTTATTTATTTATTTTTAGAGAGAGGGGAAGGGAGGGAGAAAGAGAGGGAGAAACAGCAATGTATGGTTGCCTCTCACATGGCCCTCACTGGGGACCTGGCCTGCAACCCAGGTGTGTGCCCCGACTGGGAATCGAACCGGGACCCTCTGGTTCCCAGCTCGCTCTCAATCCACTGAGCTACAGCAGCCGGGCTATTATTTTTATTTTTTTATTTTTTTTGATGCTTTTGTAAATGGAATTGTTTTCTTAATTTCATTTTTGGATCATTCATTGTATAGAAAGACAACAGACTTTGTGTATTGATCTTATATCCTGCAACCTAACACCAGATCCAAAATAGGGATCATGCCAGGTATCAATGCCGGGGTGGGCAAAAGTAGGTTTACAGTTGTGAGTATATAAAACAGAGTTTATTCTTGTGTTATTATTTATTCATTATTGTAACAGAGTTTATTCTTGTGTTATTATTTATTCATTATCGTATTATTTTTCTATACAAAAACTGTAAACCTACTTTTGTCTACCCTATTAGGTCCCTACTTCCTTATGTTGAAATTAACTACATTTTGCTTTTCACTTATAATCTGTGTAGTTACCAGCAGAAGAAAGTCTTATGCTGGATGTTCTTTTTCTTACCTTTTATTAATTAACAATTACACAGTGTTTGTTGTTCATTTTCGTCTCAGCCCATTATGTTTAAATGTTAAACCTACTTGATGAAGTTAGCAGGGTTTTTTTTAGCAAAACCATTTTTCTTATTGTCATCGAGCTATGTCTCATGTTTCATTCTTTCAGTGGCATATTATCAACTTTTGTGTCTAACACATTTCACTAAATTATGATTCTGTGGTTATATTTTAAACTAAAATAAGTAAATTCTGCATCATTTCTCAGTTAAGGGCATTTCTAACACCAGCAAAAAGGTTTATTCTTCATTTCACAGAGATGCAAAATAGCGAGTCCTGTAATTCCCATAACATCTATTTTATTAACAACCCTGAAACCGATGGCTATGCCTTTGGAAAAGGTGTTTCATAGTTTGCATGTTCAATGTAATCCTCTGAGGTTTGGAGAAATTCCCAACACCTAATTAATTAAGGTAAACAAGTCATGTTGTAACAGGGATATTATAACCTTAGAATATTTTAAGTCCTGTTAGAAATGTAGTAAGTAGTAAAGTAAAAACAGACCTAGAGAGCACGCTGTGACTCCTGGTCAAATGTTAGTGAGATTGTAATCTGTAAATAACTCTTTGTACCCTGCAGTTTATAGCTTAAGTGTGCTTGCTTGATTTGCAGTCATGATGTCTGGA
>PVJI01030319.1:0-14341 GCA_004026765.1 Micronycteris hirsuta | reverse complement strand
ATTATCCATGGAAGTGGAACAGAGAAGGACAGTGTTATGGGAAGTTATGGCTTCTATAAAGCAAACCTGGTGGCATGATTGTTCTGTTTGGGCCATCCTGCCTGAGAGAAGCTTCCAGACTGGTCAAGAACCCTGCCACCCCTTCAGAAGGAGGCTTGATGCTTTAAAACAATAAAAATTGGCAAATCCCATCAGAAACGGTCACATAAATCTTTCCAAAGTGCTTCAAATAAACTAAAAATGTCATAACAGAGAAAGTAACACTGCTTTACATAAAGGAGTGACTTTCAACAACAGAAGTGTGGCTTTGCATCTTGCCAGGGCAGCTGGGTAGTAACAGAATTATGGAGGTGGGCACCAAGTAGGCTGCTTTGGGGGCTTGCTATAGGAAGGTTTCCAGTTTTGGTGGGAGCTACAAAAATTGTTCTCCACCCATCTGTTATCCGTATAGTTTTCTTCCCTCTTTGAGTGCAGGAATAGTATCTTCTGCTGCTTTCCTTCCCTGGCAATGCGAAGTACAGGGTTGGGAATCATGTACACTGCACACACCATGTTATATTAATTCTAACAAAGGCTAAAATAAACAGAAATCAAACTACTAGCTTTTTAAAATGTCCAACCATTTGTGACTATGAAAATGAGTTTTCAGCCACATTGAAGCTTTCTAATTAATGCTGTGTCCTTACTCCAGCCAGCTGGATGGTTCCGCCTAAATCGATTGATTTCCTGTCAATAATGTGTAGCCACCATTGGTGGTATTTTAATTTAGAAGTATTTTCTAGAATTTGAGTGATGTCTCGCCAAAACATATCCTAATGACTTTTGCTTTTTATGGCTATCATGTCTCCTTCCCTAACAGGTCATGGGCATTTTAACAATAAACTACCTGCAGTTTGCTTTTTTGCATTGCTCATTATGTCTTATAAGTCGTTTGTAGTACTGATGAATTTCATAGAATGCTTTTCACTCTTTCTTGCCAAATGATATATTACTGCTTAATGATCTCTTCCTAAAGTCTCAGCGTGTCACATTATGCTGACGAAAGAGAATAATAGTAAAAGTGAACATTTGAACAGGGCTGGTTTCTAAAATGCTTCGCACTAGTCATTGAAATCAGCTTCTTCCTTTTAACTGAAAATGCTCATGTGGAGACCAGCAAAACAGGGTTTTTACATGAAAGGAACTAATTTAAATGAGGCAATTTTTAGGTTGATTTGTTTTAAGTATGTCTGTTGGATCTAAGGATGAAGATAGGTCATCTCCGAAGCAAATTGAATTTTTCACATTGGTTCTCTGAGTTGCCTGGGTGTTAGTCAAGATTATTTTGGCTCTAGGCAACACATACTGACTCTAGTTTAAAAAAAAAATGCGGAAACAAACAAACAAAAATGTTTCCCAGAAGGATGTCGGTTAGCTTGTATCTTCAAAGGGAGAACTGGTTGAGCTTCAAATGGGGCCAGGCCAAGGAGGACCCTGTCTTCAGCCCCTTCATGGATGGCCATGTCTCCTGTCTGCATACCTTTCTGCGAGGATTTGGTGTCTTTTAAGCAGGTTTTTCCAGGTGGTAGTAGAAGCAGCTAAGAGCAGGCTCATGAAGGTAGGACTCTGAGATCAGAAAGGAAAGGACTACCTATCTTCTCTCAGAGTCAAAAACTCCTGGGAAGAAACTCATTGGCTGAGCTGAGGTCGTGTGATCCTCTTTGATAGCGTGATCTTAGAGGGTTGTGTCTAAACCCTGGCTCTGGAGCTGGGCCGCCTGCCTGGTACCTCTGTGATCCTGGAAGTGTAACTTAACCACTCTGCACCTCGGTTTCCTTACCTGCAGAAGGAGGATAACCATCAGCTTTTAAAACGAAGTTAGTAACACCTATAGACCTGGGTAAGACAAGTCCTTGGTTGGGTCTCACACCAAAAAGGGTTGTTATAAGGGGAATTATATCCTCTTTTTAAAGAGGTGGTTCTGTTAAAATGAGGCCATTTGGGTGGGCTGTAATCCAATTTGACTAGTGCTCTTGTAAGAGGAGGAAATTTGACAAAGACACACCAGGGGTGCAAGAGTGCAGAGGAAGGACCATGAGAGGATGCGGCAGGAAGATGGTCCTCCACTAGCCGAGGAGAGAGGCCGCAGGAAAGGAGCCATCCGATGGACACCTCGATCTCCGACTTCCGGCCTCCAGAGCCGTGAGAAAATACGTTTCTGTCATCCAAGTCCCCCATTCTGTGGTGGCTGGTGGTGGCCATCCTAGCACACTAATACAAGGGTTTTGCATATACCAAACTTGAAAACACTTTGCGATTTCTTTTTTTCTCATACGAAGGTTTCTGAAACATCAGTAACCACCTGGGTGATTTGGGTCCTGGGAGAAGACCCTCCACCCTGGGCGGAGCGGGTGGAGCGCACAGCCGAGGCCCTGAACAGCCAGAGGAGCTGCTTTTGCTCAGCATTGGATGCCCCAAAGTGGGTGGCTTGGGCTCCCCGAACGAGTGTTGCCTCTCCTGCCTTTTCTGCTAGGGTGGTATGGTTCGCAGGGCTTGTAGAATGGTCTGGAAGTGTGAAGAGAAGAACCTGTGTACCCCGTCCCCTGGGGCCCTGTTCAGTGCATAACTTGGGTTTGGGTGCGTCCTTCCGCTGGGCATAGGCTTTATTTATAACCTTAAAATGAGATATAAAAAATGCAGGCTCCATTTTTACTCTTGCCTGAGACCCACGAAGTGTTAGGGCTAATATCAGTGAATACGTGTTAAAACGGTGCTGGGCCCACACGAGCATTTGAGGATTTTTATTACTGTCATATTATATTCCCGTGCTACGTGGGCCTGTCTCTGATAGGGTGGAGGCCTGTGATTGGTTCACCTTGAGTCACGTTGTTTCCTCTATCGTTCAGGAGTTGGTTATTATGATTAGCCACCTTCTTCTGAACTATGTGGATTACAGAGTGACTTTCTACAGAAATGTGAAAATCTTATTAGAAAAATAATAGAAAGCGATTGCAGAAAGCTTCCTTATTCCTCAAACATTGTTTCCCAAAGCAAATAGTTTATATATTTTCTGTCTTCAGTGTATAAAACTGATCTGTTTTTGTTTTAGTCCCATTTTTATGGAATCGTTAACAACAAGCACGCTAAGGCAATGAGCTGCTTCAAAATTTAAGTTGCATTATAAATCTACTTGAGACCAAAACTTAAGCTGTGAGGGAAGATAAGGTAAAATAGACTATCCATTGTACTGCAATTCCACTCCCTCGTGTTCACAAAACAATGGTAAGTGTTTTTAAGTGAAGAAAATGGCCCATAATCTAGGCTAAGATTTCTGAAGTATCTTTACCACCTTAAACTCCTGGGGAAAAATTCAAAAGAGAAACAGCATTTTAAAAAAATTATACACTTACTGTTTTTCACCTTTTGAAAGCTCTCAATTTTGAAATCATTTTAGGTTTACAGAAGCGTGTAAAGAAAGTACAGAGTTTTCGTCTACTTTTCACTCAGCTTCCCCTGCTGTTAATACCTTACATAACTATAGCACATTCGTCAAAACTTCGATATTAACACTGGTATAATCTGTAAATGACAGTTTCTAGTTAGTTTCCATTAGTTTTTCCATTAATGTTTTTTTTCTATGCCAGGATCCAATGGGAGATTCCATGACTTTCTGCTGCATTTGGTTTTCCTGTCTCCTTAGTCACTCTTCCTGGCTTTTTCTCAGCCTTTGAAAGGGAAACAGCTTTCTAGAGAGGAGAACATAGCTATTCTTTCTAATAAAAAGAGCAAGGACATAGAAAATATTTGTGTCACCAACATCACCTTCACCTCTGTCCTGCATCACTGGCCATTGTCGTGTGACTGCACACCAGCCAGATCACCGAGGTCCGTGTTGGGGGTGGCAAAGCAGGGCTAGTAGGAAACATTAAAGCTAGATAACTAACTATAGACTGATTTGGTAATTTATAGGATGTATTTTATATCAAAAAGAACGATTTCTTTTTTTATTGCTTTTGTCAAAATCGCCCTACAAAAGATCTTCCATACTTTAACCTGACATTTATTCCTTCAAGAGTATTTTTGAAGCTGAAAACTGATGCTGGAAACTTAGCTTCCAGCAATATCATTTTCAATGGATCAACTGTGTAAACTGGCAATGTTTGGTGTATTTTCTCCTTCATCTTCACTGTAGGAGTGAAGGGTATGAACAATCCCTCAGCGGTTAAGATTTTTAGGTGGATAGTTGAAAATTTAGTGTATCCATAAAAATTGTAGCCTCAGCCAATCATGGATTTATATAGTTCCTAAAAGTAAATTTTAAGGCTTTCTTTTAGTCCATTAGCAAGCTTGAGGAAGAGCTTGTGGGGAGAGATAAAAAAACAACAATAAGGTTATACTATAAAATTTGTTGTGTTATTATAGTAGTGATATTAAAGATAATAACTCTTCCATTCAAAGAATACTTTGTTGCGGGCCAGCCTACACTCAGTCCATGAACGCTGATTTGTGAAGAATCAGCCCACACCCATTTCTTGGCACAGTCAGAATGGGTAGGATGCCTCTGCACAGCGGAAGGTGACTTTTGGGCAGTTCTTCACAAGTCTAGCCTATGGCTTGCATACTTTGGCTGCACTGCTGAGAATTAGCAATTCTCACTGACCTGCATTTACAACTAAGGCTCCTGATTATCATGGCTGTTCCCCACAGATGAAAGCATTAAGGAGAAGAATTAGCCATTAAGCAAGTCAGCCACCTGAACACTGAAGGAAAAATAGTTTGCTAATTACTGGAAGAAGCCATTGCTTAAAATAAACAATTCTCTCTGAAATTCAAAATTTATCACTGAGCAAGAATGTTTATTGAACCAGAGATATAGGAAGGGAAAATATTTTAATAGGAAATTTAGTGAAAAACCATGAATGTTAGTTAGGCTTTATACTTCAGAAAGTTGTAGATAAGACCATCTGTGCCTAGAAATACACTTCAAAAGCAGCTAATTGGGTTAGGAATACTTTGACTTACATGACATCTCTCTCTCTTAAATTTCCTAAGCACAAGACCTACCTTTACATATATTTTTAATTACTAATTTAAAGTTATCTAGGGCCTAAAATAATATATATGTCTAGCCAATTATTAGTGCCTAAAATAGTTAGTACTAATATTATTCTTAGTCATTTGATTGATAAAAACAATCATTTGTGAAAATTGAAATGTTCTGTGTCTTTTGCTCATGTGTCAGCCCTTGACAATTTATAACATCCATCTGTCGTTGATTGTAAAAAAACCCTATAAAAATAAAAAGAAATTCTCACGGGTGTCAGTCGGAGCAAAGAGGCCCGGCTGTCCTCCGGCACTCCAGAGAGAGGGTGTCTAGATTCGTTTCCCCTGTCCTCCCGACTCCACTGACGGTGTCTGGATCTGTTTCCCTTTTGCCCCTACCGTCCATCCTTCGGGGACCCGGAGACCCGCCGAGGCTGGACCCCGGCAATACTTATTGAGGGTCCACTCTCTGACAACCCCTGTACGAGGCGATAATACTGAAAACCAGGCTTCCTTTCTGCTTCCATAGTGTCGGTGTCCTCATGAGAGAAGCAGCATTGGGTTAACCTGGTGTTTGTGACCACGAGGAGGCTCCCGTGGATGTGAGCACCTAGGCTGTTGGCATTGGGTATAGACAGATGGTCCCAGCATAGCTGCCCAAAGAAAGTGATGCTGGAGCTGAGATCGGAAGGAGGAGAAGGAATGAACTAAGCAAAGAGAAAAGCAACCAGCTTTCAAGGCACCAGGAACAGCAGGAGAAAACAGCACTGCAAGTAGGTCAGGAGGCTGAGACAACAAAGGGAATCGCGGCGTCATCGGAAGCTGGATAAATGTTTCCGAAGACTGAGTGTTGGAGTTTGGGAGTGAAAAGTCCCTATAGAAAGTGAGGAATTTGCTGTACATGCTGCTTCTTACAGCTGGAACATCAGGTACATAAAGGAGTGATATATTAGATGCACTGGTTTTTCAATTGGTGTTCTCTCTGCCAAACAATTACATTAAGTGTTTGAACTGATGTCTCCAAGATCTATATGATTCATTGAGCCAGAGGATTGATGCTTTCAGTACAGAAGTACAGGGACTATTTTTTTCCGTGTGTGATATATGATGTCCACTGAAAGCCATAGAATGTTAGTGGTAGAATGGGTTATAGAATTCCCAGATCAATCTTGTCTTCCTCAGTTAGAGAAACTGAGGCAGAAAGAAAGGGGCATTTCTTATGGTTTATAGTAACTTAGTTACAGAGCCGATATTGAAATATAAATTTCTTAATTTCTCTCCTATCACTTTTATCCATCATACACAAGTTTCAGTTACAATATTAGCTATTTGAGATTACTCACAAAAGCCATATTTCCCCTATTTTTCCACTTCTGCACAGCTTCCAACAGTTTGAAAACAGTTTGACACATGAAGATGTAGGTCACTTGCTGTCATAGTGTCAACCACACTGCATATTATTGTGGCAGAGATCCAAAGGGAAAAAGAGATTTTGCATATAACTTGCTGAAACATAAAATAAATACTTTAGACAAGTGGAAACCCTTTAAAACTACCTTTAAATATGCATGAATTGCTTTTTTCTTTTTGCTGCCAATGCTCTGGTTAGGCAAGTTTGATGATAAGGTGGAGAAAATGAATCATCTACAAAAATACAACTTAAAGACACCTCAACTTTGGTTCTTCTTAAAGATCACACACTTGTCTGGCACTCATACATCCACTCACACAAACACACACACGTTTTTTCATCATGCTTCTTTCAAATTGGTGACAGGGTGTAGCTTTTGGGAAGATGAATTTGCACTGAAAACTACTCAATCATGCATCACAAACCGCCCTTGTTTAAAGAGAAGCTATTCAGTGCTGTACTTAGTGAGATGGTATAGGAATTTGAAGTGCTTTATTACTTACTTTTAGAAAGGTTAGAGATTACTTTGATTATTCTCATCCTGATGGGGTTTTTTGGAAGAAGGGGAAGAATGTCTTTGAATAGTGAAATTAGACGTGATGGGAGAAGGCACTGGAGGATTTAACTGGCATAAGAATCATTCCCACAAAGGAAGCTCTTGTGTGATTTTCTGCTTATTTAATTATGAGGGTTGTTTTGTATGCTCTTCATTGCAAATGTAGTGCTTTGGTGAGATCATCTGCCTTAACGCACTGCCGCTCTGAGCTGGGCTGAGAGGCCCCGCTGTGTGAGTTTTTCTCGTGTTTTCACTCTCTCAGACGACTCTGTGATATTGATCACAGCACTGCAATGAGTCTTTCCATTGATCCATTGAACTATAAAACCAGCGACCAATTTAAAACGGAGTTCTGTGTTGGTCCATGCCCCGTGTACATTGAGAAGCTTCCTTCCTTTCAGTCTCTGAATTCCTCTAAATAATATTTATATACATTTGTCTTTTCTATTATATGATAAGGACAGAAACTGGGCTTATCAAAATAATAGGGAAGCATAGCAGTACTAAAGACAGAGTAGAACAAAATTCAGAAATAATAAATTGCTTATAAATACAAGCATTTTTTAGTTTAGCATCTATATGTCATCCTAAAACAAACAAACCCTCAAATATCTGATGTCTGAGTTTCAAAAGGAAGTAGCCTATTATATCTACCATAGTAGAATCTTTGATAAACTTTAAAATACTATATAAAGGGAGAAAATTTTATTTATAGGTAGTGATTAACGTCCAGAGGAGGTGATTCATGTAAGTCAATAAACGTGATCTAATTTTTTTCATGTTTTCTTAAATATTTTGAGTCGTTGCTGTGGTCCTCTTCCTCCCCCTCCTCTTTCTCCTCCTTCTCCCCAATACCCCAAAGGAGCTTGAGGTAATTTGAGACTCAGATAGGACCATGTGACTCCTTCTCAGGCATCCAAGTGGTGGCAGAGTTCAGAATGGGCGGGTCTTCTGTAAGCGAAGCTCATGCTTTTTCAAACGTGTGCTTGGAAGTTGCCCACTTTTAAATGTCCTGCCTATATTTACTGGTCCACCAATAACTGTTTCAAAAGAATATTATCATCTCTGTTTCAAACAATCAGTTGTATAATTGTACAGTCTTAAGTACACACACACATATATACTCTTACACAGTCTTCGCTAGTATACCACAGTCTAAAAAATGCCATAGATGTGGGCAAAAGAAACTGTATTATTTGCATCATTTTCTGCTTATTAGCTAGCTGTTTCCCAAGCAAGACAGTATGTGATTTAGAATAAAGAATGTAATTCATACTCTAGTTTGTCTACGTTCTGGCTGTTTGGCATTATATAAATTATCTGACCCTCTAATCATTCCACTTTATTTAAAAGTGGGAAAAATAAGAACTATTTCTTATGCCTACTCTGTACCCAGAAATGTTGGTTTACCTTCCTTTTGCTATCTCTTAAGTATTAGAAAATGAATGATTTATTCATATGAATAAATCTACTTTATTCTCTTGGTTTAGCCTAGGTGTTTTTTAAATGTCCCATTAGAATTTTCTTTTAAAAAATACATGGTGAACAATATCTGGTCAAGTTGAACTCAAATACCTCGGCTATGATGTAAGTGTTGAAATACTGACCTGTGAAAAATTCACTGCCTTTTAACATAATATATCTTAAAAATGTTGTTTGAGTAATTCGATTGAATGTATTACCATCACATTAAAATACATTTGCAAATTTCCTAAAACACTTTTTCAGATTCATGCCATGTGCTCATCCCAGGCTAACAAGGCCCATTGTATTTGAATAATTACCTTCAGGAACAGAATTAATTGTTCTTTTTTCATTTATGCTAAAATAATTTTTTCAAATTAGGAGACTGTGTGTCAAAAGCTTCGTGAAGTGCAAACATTGTTGACTCCATCAGGCCGCAGAAAGAAATGCCTCAGAATGAGAGTTTCATGCTTTCTCAGTAATGGAACCTCTGTAATTTTTGCATTTCTGTCATTATGAGTGAAGGAAAGGATCTTTTTTTGTAAGATTTTATTTATTTATTTTTAGAGAGAGGGGAAAGGAGGGAGAAAGAGAGAAAGAGAAACATCAATGTCTAAGAGATACATTGATCAGTTGTCTCTTGCACACCCCCAACCAGGGATCTGGCTCACAACCCAGGTATGTGCCCTGGCTGAGGATCGAACCTGCAACCTTTTGGGTTGCAGGTGGGCCACACCACTGAGCCATATCAGCCAAGATGGATCTTTAAAAAAAAATACTCTGAAAAGTTCAATGCATATAAAAAAGGTTTAAACTACAATGCAGTAAATATACATATTTGTACTATCCAGCTCGAGAAATAAAACATTGCCAATTAGTAGACACTCCATGAATTCTTTTTCTCCATCATGTTCTCCTGTGTTTCTCCTGTCTGAAGTTTGGAGTTTATCATGTCATGCATTCTTAAATATATTTTCACTACATATGTTTGCATTCTTAAGTGATATATGTAGCCCAGAGTTGCATGTTTTTAACCTTTCTATAAATATTTCACTTATTCGTATGCCACTTTTTTCATACACAGTATTAGTTTAATGAGATATATCCATGTTGATACATGTATCTGTATTTCACTTATTTTTACTGGTATTATAAGTTTGCCATTATTCAGCTGATGGACAATTAAGTTGTTTTCAGATTTTTTAAAATATTTTATTTATTTTATTTTTAGAGAGGGAAAGGGAGGGAGAAAGAGAGAGAGAGAGAAACATCAATGTGTGGTTGCCTCTCACGTGGCCCCCACTGGGGACCTGGCCCGCAACCCAGGCATGTGCCCTGACTGGGAATTGAACCTGCGACCCTTTGGTTCGCAGCCCGCGCTCAATCCACTGAGCAACGCCAGCCAGGGCTGTTTCTGGATTTTTTAAATTACAAAAATTGCTCTATGACTATACCTCACTTTGCTCATTTCTTTGTACATATGACTTTTGTTAGTGTATGTGTATATATACACTATATATGATATATATGAAATATATTTATATCCCATTGCAAAACTGCTCACCAATATAATTGTATCAATTTACACTACCAGCAATGTATAAGAATTCCTTTCCCTCCATATTCTTTCCAAGTCATGATTTTATATGACTTTTGTGTGTACTGTAGGATCAACTAGTGATTTAATTTGTATTTCTCAGATAGTTAATGACTTTTAAAATATTTTTACTTGTTTTTATTCATCATTTGCCATTTCCTTTCTGTGAATGGCTTTACTTTTTAAAAAATTCTTCTTTGTGATGGCTAATTGATGTGTCGACTTGACCAGGCTAAGGGACACCCAGACAGCTGGCAAACACTATTTCTGGGTGTCTGTGGGAGAGATCCACATTTGAATTGTAGGCCAGGTAAAGCAGACGACCTTCTCCAATGTGGGTGGCAACTCCCAATCTTCTCAGGGCCTGAGTAAAGCAAAATATGCACCTTTTTTGGGGTGCATATTTGTTGTAACTTTCATATATTTGACAGTAGTTGAGTTTCAGAAATGCATTATATACAAAAGCTCGTGCCTTCTCCAAAAAACATAGCTCTTCTTGTTGATTTATGTGGACCTTTAGATAAATATTTCTAGGCTGAGTCATTTTTACTTATCACACTAAGCACCATTTATAAAACTTTGGAACAAAACTAATTATTACTTTTTTTGGGTTGCTTTTATACTTTCTTACTTTATAAGATCTATAGTTTGCTATCAAATTTCTTTAAAAAGTGACCTGTGTAAATAGATTTGAGAATAACATTTTTTTCCAACAGGTTCATGGAATAAATCATTACAAACATCAAAATTTTATTTTTAAAATAAATATATATACCTTGGCTAAGATACACTTAAAGAATTGTCCATTGATGCCAGCTGGCCAAGATGGCCATGCCACTCTCCCCACTGGACTACATTTTAGGCCGCTTTCTTCTGGACTGTAGGCCCCACCCTCTTTTTTTCTTAGAGCATTTATTCAGGAAACATATCATAAGTCCCTCCTCTCTTCCCTTTTAAATGAATAAATCTCAAATACCTCTTCCCAAGGGGTATCTTTCTCAGGGATCTGGGAACCGTTATTTTGAATGTAACCCGTGAAGACAGGAGAAAGCTCACTTTTCCTTTGTCGCCGGGACCACTCACCTTTTCAAGACAGAGCTGCTCAGAGAACCCCAAGACATGTCAGCTGCAAAAAGCCCCTGTTGAGAAGGAACAACATAAGAAGTTGAAGAAGATACTCAATTCTTTAGACTTTTAACTCACAGAGCAAGATAATTTAATTTCAGGCGTTACACCCTTTGGATTTACTTAGCTTTGGACTTACAAGTTGCAAACAGATTTAATCTTCAGATGTTCTGTTTTCCATGGGAATTTGATAGACTGGGATTCATATCAACATGTGGGGTACCCTGGGTTTGTTGTCCTGTACTATACAGGGTACCTTTATGTTGCTATTTTATGTCTTGCAGAAATTCTGATGAATATTGGCCAGCGTGGTTGGAAATAGAATTTGGGATAATACGTAAAACAGAGACAGTCTGGACTCAGGGAAGAACCTTCTGAATTGACTTAATTGATGGACACTTCAGAGCCTCGTGGATGTAAATCCACACTGCTCACCAGTGGTCCTAGGAGGACCCACCATGGAGCAGGGCCTGGTGTCAGGGGAGGGGCACTGATGGGCCGCTTTCTGTCTTCAGGACAGGAGACTCATACTCTTGCTTAATCAAAGGGTAACGGCTAAACCCAATGCGTTCCGTGAACCTGAAGCAGGTGGGGTGGAAAGGGACATCTGTTACCTTCCCTTGACTCCACGTGGGGGGAGCACCCCTACAGCACCTTCCTGGCATGTCTCTCCCCACCAGAGGAAAGGAGTAAATCATATCCTTGGGACAATGGATCCCGCTCAGCCCTTTCCTGCCCGTCCCTTACGATCGGTCAGCTGGGGGAGAGAGCACGGGCTCTGCTCAGCCCTCGCCTACGCTGCAAGCTTAGCTTAGACCTGAGGCTGGTCAGTGTTCCCTGTGCGCGGATGGGGAAATACGGGATTCAGTGGCGGCAAAGCCACTGTTGTCCTCACTGTCCCCAGCTAAGTTTTAACCAACAATTACACTAATATTTGGATCTCCATATTCCTGACTCCCTGGTCTCACCGCGGGCTGAGTCACCTCTTGGCTGCTGCTTCCTTTCTTGTCTCCTCTGTGTGTTCTCAATACAGTAGCGTGAGCAATTCTCTTAACGTAAGTTGGATCAAGCAGCTTCTCTGTTCTGATGGCTACACTGTTGCGGAGAGTAAAAGCCCAAGTCCCTACGGGGCCGGCCGGGACTGCACGGGCTGCACCGCCATTACCTCCGTGACGTCAACTCCTAGGCCCAGGTCCACGCCCACTGTCCGTCTCACCTTCTCCGTCCAGCCTTACCACCTCCTCGCTGTTTCTGAAACACGCAGCAGACATACTCACGGCTCAGGGCCTCTGAACTCTGACTCGTCTTCCTGGAACATCATTCTTGAGCTGTCACATTCCCCCAGAGGTCACACTCCTCCCGCGGTTACATGGTCAACTGCCTCACCTTCCTGGGGGTCTGAGTTCAGGTTGTACCAGTGAAGCCTTCTCTGACCGCCTTATTGAAAACTGCACCTTTTGCCCTCATGCAGCCTATACTCCCCTACTTCACTTTATTTTTTTCATAGTCTTTCTCATTCCCGGGAAAACTATATCTTTTGAGGATGCATTTATTACATTATTGTAAAAGTAAAAAGTAAATTCAGTGAGGGTAGCAGTATTGTCTGTGTGATTCATTGCTGCATTCCTAGGGCGTAAGATAGACGCAACAAAAGTATATCCATTGTGTGAATAAACCACTCTGGGTAATTTCTTCTTATGTAAGAAAATGACGTCAACTCACCTAGAAAAGAATAAAGTGAAAAAACTCAGATATCAAATATAAATCACTCCTTGTTCAGAAAGGATGCTCTAGCCAACAATTTATCCAAATCTAAGCTGACTTATAGAAAACCTATAACTTGTAAATAACTTAATAATCTAACCTAAGAGCTTACTAAACTGTAGACAGCCTGAACATTAAAAACTATTTCAGCTCTGTGCAATAACGCTGCCCCAAAAAGCAGCCCTCAGGCACACGGCGACTCTGAAGAGTTTCACGAATATTTCAAGTGATAAAAGAAAATGATCGGAAATGCTTTGGGGCTGAATGTAATTTTGTGTATCCCAATGGCTTAAAAATCGGCAGCTAACATAGTGTTTGTTACATAAATTTTAGTGAGTCTGGTAATTCATTTAACCAGAACACCTCATTAATGCATTCAGAATGATTTACCAAGGGCCAACCAGATACCAAACTCCTAGGCTGGCACTGGAGGTTCAGAGGTGGATGGGTTCTTTTTTCTTCTTGTTGTTCTGTTTGGTTGTTTTTTTGCTTCCCTACATTCCATATCATTGATTTGATTCTCAGCTTCATCCACTCTACTGTTGTTTCCCTGTAAATTGTTCTTTATTTCAATTAGTGAATCCTTCATTTCTGAGTGGATCTTTTTTATGCTGTTGAGGTCCTCACTAAGTTGCTTGAGCATCCTTATAACCAGTGTTTTGAACTCTGCATCTTGTAGATTGCTTATCTCCATTTCATTTAGCTCTTTTTCTGGAGTTTTTATCTGTTTTTTCATTTGGACCATGTTTCTGTGTCTCCTCGTTTTGGCAGCCTCCCTGTGTTTGTTTCTATGTATTAGGTAGAGCTGCTTTGACTCCATGTCTTGCTGGTGTGGGCTAGTGTAGTAGGTGTCCTGTAGGTTCCAGTGGCACAGTCTTTCCTATCACTGAAGCCGGGTACTTGAGGTGCATCTTTTATGTGGGCTGAGTACACCCTCCTCTTGTAGTTGAGCCTTGGTTGCTGTTGGCAGATCAGTGGTAGGGATTTACCCAGGCCAGATAGCTGCAAGGACTGGCTGTGACCACTTACCACCAACCTCTGCCCTCTATAGAGGATCAGCTGTGCAGGGGCAGGGCGGTGGTGCTCCGATGTGGTCTGTAGCTGTCCACGGGGTATGTTGGCCTTGGGGTTTCTCAGGTGGTGCAGGCCAAGGTCAGCCCCAACCTGTGTTTTGCCTGGGGCACTCTGCATGAGCTATAAAGCAATCTGAGATGGCTGCTACTTATGAGGGGCTTGGAGATGCCCAGGTGAAGCTAAGTGGTGAATGTAAGCTGGCTCCCGCTAGTGCTTGGCCTGGGGCTCACTGAAGACAGCTGTTGCTTATTTGATAGGATTTAGGAAGCTGTGAAACGTGAGCCAGGACCAGGCATTCTTATAGAAAAGCAGCTTGGGTGGGCCCATC
>PVJI01030318.1:0-14339 GCA_004026765.1 Micronycteris hirsuta | reverse complement strand
TATGTGATCATAAATATATAATCTGTAATATAGATGAGCTAATTGTTTATTAATTTAGTGTTTGCTTTTTTTACCTCATTCAGAAACTATTTTCTAAGTATACACTAATATGTATGAAGCATAACCTATGAATGCAAAAGCAAACAGACAAAATGGTGTATTCTATAGAGAAGTTTAGAATAGGAAGGAGTGACAAGTAAAGGAATAAGTATAATACAGAATCAATTTTATTACAAGTGGGGAGTGCAGTGTGGCATGACAAAGACTAGTGTTATGCAGGAAAGGAATGCCAAGGAGGTGACCTTGGGCTAGGTCTTAAAGAAAAAAAATGGGGGTCAGCCAGCCAACCAGGTGAGAGAGATCACAGGAAATGTTAAGTGTTCGGCTCCATCTATAAAGCAAAGGAGTTTGGAATAACTGGAGCTCTTTAAACAGGGTAGTGATGTTTATAAACCCAAGAGCCTTGGCTGGTGTGGCTCAGTGGATTGAGTGCCAGTCTGCAAACCAAAGGTAGCTGGTTTGATTCCCAGTCAGGGCACATGCCTGGGTTGTGGGCCAGGTCCCCCAGGTTGGGAGCATGCAAGAAGCAACAGATAGATGTTTCTCTTCCTCCCTTCCCCTCTCTCTAGAAATGAGTAAGTCTTTTAAAAAAAATGAATAAAGACTTTGTGAAGACCTTTTATAATTCATCCTGCAAAGTAATATAAATTATTTTTTGCATTACCTATTGAACAAATTATTTACATGGCTGCCTTCCTCCATTAGCAGGGGTATTGGGATATTACTGACCTTTGTAGGTCTTGCCTTGAACACTAAATCTTAATATAATCTTAACTGTTACCTGGACATAGTAATTTACTTTCTTTCACACATTAGTCATGTGAGAGTAGAATACATTTCATGTAAGTACCTTAAGAATTAGTAATATTGAAATAGGACTGTGGCACTGGCAGCAGTTTTTCTGAGGAAGTATTTTTCTATATATTAAACTCACTTTATTCATATTATTTTAATTAGCATTTGAGTTCTTCTAAACCATAAAATCATTTAGAGACATCTTTTCCAAATGATTTTTAAATAATTCTAAGTTTGTAAATGTAGTATAAATATATTTTCTCCTTAAAGACTTGATTTTTGGGTGTCATTTCTAACAATAAACTGGAAGTTTTATAAACTCAGTGTTACCCCGAATAAATCATAACTCTGGCCTTTAAAGTCCTATTCTGTAAGATGAAAGAATTGAGATAGTTGACCCATTTTATGGTTTCTGATTTTCTTTCATTCTAATTATCTGGAGCCTGGCGTAGTTGGAAGCAAGTTGTATTTTAAAGTTCAGAGCATTACTTATTACTTAATCTCTTTAAATCTGGAAAATGAGGATATTAAATCTGCCTAACAGGCCTATTGTATGGATGAAATAAGGCTGGTTCATTTTTTTTTAAATTCTTTTCTTGGAAGTATGCTTAAAGTTAGATTTATATACTGATTTGTTTCATGGACATATCTGGTAATTTAAGGTATTTAATATATGTAGCATCCACAATGACTTAATTTTTTTAAACTTAAAACTAAAATATTTGAAGAAAAATTTTAAGTCTTTAATCCTTCCCCTCCCCCATTACCGTTTGCAAAAATTTCTGAAGAACCATTCCATGGGAAGCTTTACATGGCTGGGAGGAAGAAGCCATGCTTCTCACCTGCCAGCTCCATGGTGTAGCATCACAACAGAGATGAATGTACAGCACACTTAGGCAAGCATTTACATCTAGCAGCGGTGTTCAACCTTTTGGCATCTCTGGGCCACACTGGAGGAATAAGAGTTGTCTTGGGCCACACATTAAATACATTGAGACGCGTAATAATAAAAAAAATCTCATAATGTTTTAAGTAAATCTACAATTTTGCGTTGGGCCGCATTCACAGCCATCCTGACTGACATTCGGCCTTCGGGCCACAGGTTGGACACCCCCATTAAGGTTTCAAGTTTAACAGTTCACCATTTCAAGGCTAAAAACAAAATTACTGCAGTAAATATTGCCATTTAAAACCCTACTCAATTTCCATTCTCTTATTTCACATGTCACTGCGGCCAATAATTACTTTCATCTAGAAGAAGGATGGGCCAAGAATTTATTCCGCCGGGTCCCGGCACCAGTAATACCGCCGAGACGAAAGTGTCTCAGGTGCCCCACACCCTCCACACCTCCGCCCCTGCTCTAGAAGCCGCGGGCCGGAATCCCTGCCCGCCCCCCACCCTCGGCTCGTATTTTGCTATCCCGCTCCAGGCACCTCTCGCGCAGAGCTCTCACCTGCAGACCCTGCTGCTGGAGGCTCTGCGTGATGTAGTCCAAGCGGCGGCAAACGCTTTTCTTCGCCTCGGCCGCCGCCTCCTTGGTGCTGCTCACCAGCACCAGGACCTGCGCCCGGTCGGGGCTCGCAGACACCTCCGCGGTGCCGCTTACGTGCACCTCGCGGGTCGAAGTCTGGCCCTGTGCTGAGGAGAGGGGACGGTGCGGGCCCGGCAGCGATTCTCCACCGGAGACCAGATTGTTCTTCTGGCCCCGGTCAGCCCAGGGAACCAGTTCCACGAACACCCGAGACTGAGAGGCCTTCTGCAACGACATCGTGATGGCAGCTGAGTTACCATAGCAACTCAGAGCTGACGGCGGCCGAAGGGGTCAGAGCGCTCCAGGGCTGTCTCGTGAGCTGCGCAAAGGATGCTGGGGTGGGTTTGGAGGTCCCGGAACTTCTAGAGAGTGGGAGGTATGCTTTGTGGTGGCGGGTTTTACCACACATACCTTCTTTACACGGTGTTGGCCGAACGGGTCGTTATACTATTTAACATCTTCACTTTACCTCCGTCAAAAACTTAGTTAGCTTTCTTCGTGGCCGCTCTCTCAATGAGCTCTGCCTTTCAACGCCCACCGTCCTCCTCCGCCCCTTGCCCTGCGTACCTCGGGCGAAGTTCCTGCTGGAACCTGCAGGCGGGGCAGAGCGGGTTTGCTTTTGTACGGACAATGTTTCTTCGACGCGAGTCTGTAATATTTTTCAGTCCTGTTTTCTCTGACTATACCGTTCCGTTTGGGCACAGCTTAGGTCGCAGTAGAAACATGGTTCGCAAGAGATTTTTGTTGGGATGAACTACTTTTTGCCAGTTTGATTTTGGGAGTTTGAGTACACGAATTTCACTTTAATAGGCCCAAATGCTACGGTGATAATACATTTCACATTTACAATGTGGTTATAAAGTGCTTGCAAAGGGGCAGCTGAGAGAAACTGATAGCTGACGGTAATAGTAGCTAAACTTTTGGCAGGATTTTCAAGTCTCAATTTTTTTTCTCAAGTCCCTGGGATTGTTCTGGCCTTGAATATGCACTGGAGAGAGTTTTAAGTGGTATCAAAGTACTTTCAAGACGAACATCACTGGACAACTTAGACTTGTCTATTCTCTTTTGGGGGGAGAACAGCACAACCTTTAAGCCACTGACCCCCATTAGATAGGTTTTCTTCTACTGCCATGGACGTGAAAATACCTAGTCCTCCTGTCCCATGAGGGAGAAAAAAGAATTTTGAGTAACTAATTAAAAAAAAAAACACTACTAGTCTCTCCAAAGGAGCCTGAAAAAGCCAACTGTTGATCCTCAAGTAGTTTCTTCTCTATCATTTTTCTTTTCTAGTAAGAATTCAACTAAAATAGTACTCTCTCCATTTCTTCATTGGCTTATCACTGCTTTAAAGTAATTTTCTCTATTTTGCTGCATATCATTACCTAAAAGCAATTATATGGTAGTATTTTGATTTAAAACAGTAATTTTTCTTCATACTTATAATAATTTGAGGTAATCAAAATAACGATTCTTGAATTTGATGGAAAATTAATTTTTCCTAATGATAAATGTAGAACAGTCTCCAAAGTGAATTATTGAGTGAATGAATGTCAGAAGTACAAAGCAGCAGGAGTTTTAGGTGCATATTAGTATTAGGAAATGATAAAAGATTTCAAATGGGAAAATTTATAAGTGGTACAGGGATAATTAGCTATCTGAAAAAATAATTCCTCTATTTTGCGTCACATACTGAAAAAATTCAGAGGAGACAAAAAATTAGAATAAAATATAGGTGAATATAAATAGACTCTTAATTCTGTAAATGAAAAGGATTTTCTAAGCACAGTTTAAAATGCTGCAACCATAAGGAAAGGTACGACAATTTTGACCACTGAAAAGAATTTTCAGTGTACAAAAACAAAGCAAAAAGGTGAGGGGACAAATAGATTGGGAAAATTTGTAAATTAAATAAAGTCATACCGCAGTACTAGTCGTTTACAGAACTCATCAAACTCCATATATGTCATATTTTGACAAGAAAAAAGTGTTTCAGCACTGGGTGCTTGCTTGGGGACGTTTTTTGTGTGCTAGAACTTGTGTGAGTCACTAGCCGCTCCTCAAGAGAAAATGCTTCACCGTTGGGTACTTGTTGGTTTTGGCACTTACCAGAAGTTCCAGAACGAATTAATGATGAGTACTGAGGTACCACTGTATTTACTTCATGCAGAAGGTTAGTAGCCTAATGTTCAGAGAACTGTTACCAGAAAAAAGGAAATAGATAATGAAGACAAACTGTATTAGCTAAGGCTGCCATGTTAAAATACCGTGTACTAGATGGCTTATCAGAAATTTATTTTTTCACAGTTCTGGAGCCTAGAAATCTAAGATCAAGGGATTGATAGGCTTGGTGTCTTCTGAGACCTTTTATCTGGATTTTTAGAAAACCTCTGTGTTTCCTCACATGGCCTTTCTTATATATGCAAGCATTTCTAATGTTTCTTCTTTTTATAAGACCACCAGTTTCACTGGATCAGAACTCTACCCTTATGACCTCATTTAACTTTAATTTCCTCTTGAAAGGCCCCATCTCTGAGTATAGCCACATTGGGGTTTAACCATTCAACACGTGAACTTGGGGACCAGGGGACATAATTCAGTCCATAATACAAACCACTTAAGCGGAAATACTAATGGCCTATTACATGGGAAAAAAGTTTATCCTCACCAGTAGTTAAAGAATGCAGATTTAACTATACCGAAATATCCTTTTCCTGAATTGCCCCACAATAAAGGCAGTGGAAATGGAGATATAATTAGATAAAACTAATTTAGGAAGAAGAGTAGAATTGTTCTTGGTGGCATTATATCTTGAATAAAAGAGCAGGATAAGACATAGCTGACTTTGATGTTTTCAGCCTGGATAGCAGGGAGAATGAATGAGGATGATAGAGTATATGTATTTGTTCAGTTCACAGTGACCTAGTTCTCTGTCAAAGGCAAGGCTGACCCTCTAGCAACCATTTTACACAATTTGATTGGACACAGAATAGGCTCCTGATTCAAGCTAGGCCAATTAGAGGTTTTTGCTTTTGTTTTTAGCATGGACATCCATATTTACACCAAATTTTAAAAAATCAGTTTCTTAGGTATCATAACATGTCGTACATTCAATATAAACATAAAACCTTGAGAGATATTGATTGTCAATTTTTCAAAAACCATTTCTAGTAGAGAAGAAGAAAATGTCAGTGTATAGAGAAAAGGAAGGACCACGAGAGAGACAGGATATCATACATTCAGAGAGGAACAGAGATGAGATAGAGGAAGAGTCCAGAGGTAATTCCAATCTCTGTTTCTGGAATTTTCCTTAGGTCTGCTTTCATTCTTGCTCTGTAGTTCTAAAAAATATTTGTATCCTCACCATAAAATCTGTCCCCCTTTTTTTGCGTAAGTAACTTGACTCAGTTTTATATTATCTTAAAATTAAGAATATTAACTAAAATGGTATGTAATAGAGAAGGAAAAGTCAAACCTCTCTTATATAGGTTTCAGCCTAAGGAATTTATAGCGCTCCCCACAAAGTGAATCATTAGGTGCACAATTCAGAGCTTCACCCTTTGAGAAAATTTTGCTCTTCATGGTCATTCAAGGACACTGGGTGATGCTGTCATGCAGCTGCCTTCCATTTCTTTTTATTTTATTTATTTATTTATTTATTTTAATTTCTTATCACTACTTTTATTTATTTTATTTTATTTTTTTTAAGATTTTACCTATTCACTTTTAGAGAGAGGGTAAGGGAGGGAGACAGAGAGGGAGAGAAACATCAACGTGTGGTTGCCTCTCATGTGCCCCCCACTGGGGACCTGGCCTGCAACCCAGGCATGTGCCCTGACTGGGAATCGAACCAGTGACCTTTTGGTTCGCAGGCCAGTTCTCAATCCATTGAGCCACACCAGCCAGGGCATGCCTTCCATTTCTAACTGGAACCTGCTTATCCAGCTAACCCATTCATAAACCTATCCATGAAAGTTCAGGGTTTTTCCTCTTCCTTTAGCTGATCATACAAGAACCCCCATATAACCATTGGTGAGAGCTGAGAATGGTATTCTAGTGTAACTTTTGTGGGTGCCATGGGACTCTGGGTTACCTGCTTATCCAGCTTGCTTATATGTCCTCTGATCTTGCTGTGCTTCATGTCCCAAATGTAGTATTTTTATCTTCTGATGGGTTTCTGTTGAGCTGTCTGCCTATATGGCTTGGAGTGTCTGACAGGGCCCATTTAATCATGGGCAATTCCAAATATCTCAGAGAAAATTTAGAGGAGAATGGAGCAATATATTCCAAATGTTGAATGAGAAAAATAACATAGAAGTAGGTATTAAACTGAATCTCAAGAATGATGGGAAAATGGAGATATTTTCAGACATACAAAGACTTAATGGAGTGTGCCATCTAAAGACTCTCACTAAAATATTATCACGCCCTGGCCAGTGTGGCTCAGTTAGTTGGGCATCGTCTGCAAAAGGTCTCTGGTTTGATTCCTGGGCATATGCCTGGGTTGTAGATTTGGTCCCTGTTGGGGCATGTATGGAAAGCAACCATTTGATGTTTCTCTCTCACATCGATGTTTCTTTCCCTCTCTTTCTCCCTCCCTTCCCTACTCTCCAGAATGAAAAAAATTTTAAAAAATTTTTCATCGCGTATGCCTCTGTAATACTAGTGAGTCCAAAAGAAAGGTATGGTAAAGGAGAAATAATAATAATCACAGAAATTGGTAGCATGTCCAGAAATTTAATTACTTATGAAAATGATTTCTGGGTTGTATGTGAGTGGTTAAATAAAAACAAACTGAAAAAAGCTCTAGATATTTATGACAAAGGAGAGGCATTGCATTCATTGCATTTGGCTAAAGAATATCACGATCCTTGACTTATATAAAAAGAAACTAGAGATACTGAATTGCTTTAGACTTTGTCATAACACTTTGTAGTTATTTACATATGGAAATGTATATCAGTAAACAAATAAATCAGAGGCACAAAAGAAGGCTCCAAGAGGTAGGAGAAAGATTTAAATAGCACAATGTTGTAGAGCCAGTGGATGTAAAATATTTTGAGAAGGGAAAGGTGATTAATAATGTAAAATACTACAAACAGGTTAAAAATTTATGGATAGAAATACATTTATTAAATATAATATTCTACCAAAAGATAGGAACAACCCAAATGTCCATCAACTGAAGAAACAAAATGAGGCATGTTCATGATTCCATGCCTCTGGTTCTATTTTGCTCATTAGTTTATTTTGTTCATTAGATTCCTCATATAGTGGAGTATCATTCAACCATAAAATGACGTGAGGTACTGATTCATGCTACAACTTGCAAAAACTGTGAAAATTTATGTTAAGTTAAAGAAGTTAGCCACAAAAGACCACATATTATAAGAGACCATCCATGTGAAAGTCCAGAATAGGACAACTCGTAAAGACAGAAAGTAGATTAGTGGTTTCTTAAGATGGTAGAGAAGGTAGGGGGATAGAGAGTGATAGCTAAAGGGCACAGGGTTTATTTTAGGGTGTTAAAAAATATGCCATGGTATAGATACTTCAATCTGCGAATATACCCTTGCATTGTATACTTTGGTAAACTGTAATTGTATTTGATATAGCTCAATCAAGGTGTTTCAAAAAAGAAAAAAAGATTATCAGTGACTTTCAAAGAATTGTTTCACTGGGAACTGGATGACGAAGGGTTAAGGGATGAGTGTGCTGCTAGAAAAAGTAGGAAAAGATAAGAATTTGTTAATATTATCTGAAGTGAGGTTGTTGTTCGAAAAAGTAATTGGTTTCAGGGTTTCCAGAAATGACAGTAGATAAGATCTTCTCTTATCTCACAAATACCCCAGTTACTGGAAATAGCTCTCCATCTTGTGTTTCCTCATTATTTCCAGGTTTGTTTATTACTTTCTTACAGGTTACAGATGTTTATCTTCTGGTACATTAAATGATGTGGGTAGAACAGGATAGTAGGCATAGGGTGTGCTGTGTCTATGGAGACTTCTGCCAGACTTATTTGCGTGTTTCCCCAAGGCACCTTACTCAGAGTTCCAGAGTAAAATGGTTATATCTTCACCTTGAAAGTTACAAATTAATCCAGAAAAAGTATTCTCAAGTACATCTCTACTCTCTGAGGCAAAATAAACAAGATTGCCTCCCTACTATATCATCTTGTTGTTAGGCTGAGCTGTCCTACATTTTGCCTCTGGATTGGAAAACACCTGACTCTATATACATACTTGACTGACCTCTTGGACACTTTAATATTTCAGGTAAGCTTTTTATTTAAGTCTTTTTTCACTTTACTAATTTCCTCCCCAATCCATTTCATTATCACTGGTTCCTTTGATATTATCTGGTTTATTATTCTTAGCTTTCACATGTTTGCCTGCATAATGTAACTACTTATATTTTAATTGCTTAGGCAAAGAACTGGATGTTTCTTTTAATTGGTGAAGGAGTAATATTTTATAAATGAGGCTATGATAGTAATAGTAACAATTATTAGTTGTAATTATTTCTTAATTGATTTACACTATTTGTATCCAAGAAAGTAAGAAATATTTGACAGCTCATTTATAAATTTAAGCTGTAAAACTCTGACTTGGGTAGACTGCTTCTTCTTGATATTTATTCCCTTTGAAAACGGTGGATTAGACATGGCTTTGCCAATAGATATTTCGATCTTCAAAAATTATTCAATTTCAAATTCTAGTACTATACAAGCTAACATTGTAGATACATCAATGACTTAGAGAGGAAATCTTATTTAATTTGTTGAGTTTAAAGAAGAAATGGTCATTTATACAACATGGTGAAGTTGTTACAGATAAGAAAGGGCTACTTACGTAAATTGTTTTTCCTCTAACAAATATTTATTAGGTATTTTTAAAAAAATCATTGTAACATCTTGGTTGAATGATAATCATTAGAGATCTAACAGGGCACACAGTGAGGTAGATGCTAAGTAAATTATTAAAATTATCAGAGAAAAAGATGATATCCAAAATTGTGCTAAAATAAAAGAGAAAATGCCATGGGAAAGAAAATATGGAATTTGGAAGCTAGAAGAAACAGTCTTATGTTCCAGATGAACAAACTAGAACAAACCAGAAAGTTTTTACAGCTATGAGCCCCAAGTTATGGGGCAGAGACAGTTTAATGCATTTTCCACTGTGCCATGCTGCCTCCCAGTGATCAATGATTATTTGACTACATACAGGCCTATTGCTGCTGGCAAACTTCTTTCTCAGAGCAAATGAACAAACAAAACATTTGATCACTTCTAGCCTCCTTTGGCTCGTGTAACACTATTCTTATTCTACTTCCTTCTCTCTGGCCACTTTTTACTGCAGGTTTCACTGACTTCTCCTTTCCTATGATTGACTCAGTCCTCAGCCTACTTCTTTTTCTCTTTACATTTGCAGTTACCTTCATTCATTCAGTTTTCTACTGACTCAATTTTCTTATTTGTAAAAGAGAACTAGAGTAGCTTCTTTTTAATTTTAAAAGTAAAGTCAATGACAATACGAAATGAAGGATGTTATAAATGTCTTATCTTGTTTATTTATTTTATGTTTTAATCCTAACCCAATTATATGTTCTTTTATTTTTAGAGACAGAAAGGTGAGAGAGAGACAGTGAGAAACATCAATGAACAACAATCACTTGGTTGCCTCCTGCACTGAGAATTGAACCCACAGCCTAGGTATATGCCCTGACTGGGAATCTAACCCACAACCTTTTGGTGACACTTCAACCAACTGAGCCACCTGACTATGGCATAAATATCTTATTTTAAAAACAAGCATTGTCTGAACAAATACCTCAGCAAAAAAGATATACAGATGGTGAGTAAGCATATGAAAAGATGTTCAGCATCAGCCCTGGTGGGGTAGGTCAGATGGTGAGAGCACCAAGGTTGCAGGTTTGATTTCTAGTCAGGGCACATGCAAGAAGCAACAAATGAATGCATAAATAAATAGAACAACAATTTGATGTCTCTCTCTCTCCCTTCCTCTCTCTCTAAAAATCAATTAAATGTTCTTTTTAATTTAAAATATGCATATACTTTCATTGTTTTGTTGTTTATGCTATTACAGTTGTCCCACTTTTTCCTCCTTTGCCTCCTCCCTCCAGCCATCCCCCAGCTTCCATACTCACACTGTTGTCCATGTCCATAGGTTCTTCATGTATGTTCTTTGACTAATTCCTTCACCTTCTTTCAATCAGTCTCCACCTCCCCACTACACTTTTATCATTGTCAATCTATGGTATGATTCCATGCCTCTGGTTCTATTTTGCTTATTAGTTTATTTTGTTCATTAGATTCCTCATATAAGTGAGATCATATGATATTTATCTTACATGGACTGACCTATTTAACTTAGAAAAATAGTCTCTATTTTCATCCATGCTGTTGTGAAGGGTAGGAGTCCTTTCTTTCTGCTGCATAATATTCCATTGTGTAAATGTACCACAGTTTTTTGATCCATTCATTTTTTGATGGGTAATTAGGCTGTTTCCAGCACCTAGGTTATTATAAATAACACTGCTATGAACATAAGGGTGCATAGGTTCTTTTGAGTAGGTGTTTTAGGATTCTTAGGGTAAAATCCCAGCGGTGGAATTGCCAGGTCAAAAGGCAGTTCCATTTTTAGTGTTTTGACTAAATTCCATACTGTTTTTCACAGTGGTTGCACCAGTCTGCATACTTACCAATGGTGCACTAGGGTTCCCTGTTCTCCACATCCTCACGAGCACTTGTTGTTTGTTGATTTATTAATGGTGGCCATTCTGGCAGGTGTGAGGTGATACCTCATTGTACTTTAATTAGTTTCTCTGATGGCTAGTGATGTTGAGCATCTTTTCATATGTCTATGGGCCATCTGTATGTCCTCCTTGGAGAAATGTATATTCAGGTCCTTTTCCCATTTTTAATTGGATTATTTGTCTTCCTGGTGTTGAGTTGTGTGAGTTCTTTGTATATTTTGGAGATGAAACCTTTGTCTGATATATTTTGTTGGCAAATATGTTCACTCATACAGTCAGTTCCCTTTTCACTTTGATGATGGTTTCTTTAGCCATGCAGAAACTTTTTAATTTAATGTAGTCCCATTTGTTTATTTTTTCCTTTATTTCCCTTTCCCTAAGAGATATATTGGCAAAAAATATTGTTATGTAGGATATCTGAAATGTTAGGGCCTATGTTTCCTGCTAGGATTTTTATGGTATCACAACTTATATTTAAGTCTTTTACCCATTTTGAGTTTATTCTGGTGTATGATGTAAGTCAGTGGTCTAGTTTATTTTTTATGCATGTACCAGTCCAGTTCTCCAAACACCATTTATAGATTAGGCTATTTTTACCACACTATATGCTCATGCCCCCCTTGTCAAATATTAATTGACCATAAGGACTTGGATTTATTACTGGGCTCTCTATTCTGTTCCATTGATCTATGCATCTGTTCTTATGCAAATACCAGACTGTTTTGCTTATAGTAGCCTTGTAGTATAGCTTGGTATCAGATATTCTGATCTCTCTAACTTTGTTCTTCTTTCTAAAGATTGTTAAGACTATTCAGGGTGTTTTTTGGTTCCATATAAATTTTTGGAATATTTGTTCTAGATCTGTGAATTATGCCATTGGTACTTTAATAGGAATTGGGTTGAATCTATAGGTTGCTTTGGATAGTATGGACATTTTAATGATTAATTCTTCCAGTCCATGAACATGGTATATACTTCAGTTTATTTGTGTTGTCCTCAATGTCTCTCTTCAGTGTTCTATAGTTTTCCTAATACTAACAGAGGTCTTTTACCTCCTTGGTTAAATTTACTTCTAGGTACTTTATTTATTTACTTATTTAGCTATAATAAATGGGATTTTTTTCTTAGTTTCTCTCTCTGGTAGTTCATTGTTGGTATACAAAAATGCCATTGATTTGTGAATATTGACTTTGTATCCTGCTACTTTCCTGAATTCACTTATTAGGTCAAGTAGTTTTTTAGTGGAGTTTATAGGGTTTTCTATGTACACTATCATGTTGTCTGCAAATAACAGTTTTACTTCCTCTTTTCCAGTTTGGATGCCTTTTATTTCTTTTTCGTGTCTGATCACTGTGGCTAGGATGTCCAGTACTATGTTGAATAAGAGTGGTGAAAGCAGACACTCTTGTCTTGTTTCTGATCTTAAGAGAAGAGATTTTAGTTTTTGTCCATTTAGTATGATGTTGGCAGTAGGTTTTTCATATATGGCCTTTATTATGTTGAGTCATGCTCCCTGTATTCCCACTTTGCTGAGTGTTTTCATCATAAATGGGTGCTGGTTTTTATCAAATGCTTTTTCTGCATATATTGATATGATCATGCGATTTTTGTATTTCCTTTTGTTTATGTCATGTATTACATTTATTGATTTGTGTACCATTCTTGCATCTCTGGAATAGATCTCACTTGAGCATGGTGTAGGATCTTTTTAATGTATTGTGGATCATTACATTAATTTTGGTAGTATTTTGTTGAGGATTTTAGCATCTATGTTCATCAAAGATACTGGCCTATAATTTCTTTGTTGTGAATTTGCCTGGTTTTGGGATTAGGATAATACCGGCCTCATAAAAAGGGTATGGGAGTCTTCCCTTTTCTTGAATTTTTGGGAATAGTTGAGAAGGATAAGTGTTAGTTTTTCCTTGAATGTTTGGTAAAATTTGCTTGTGAAGCCATCTGGTCCATGGCTTTTGTGTGCTGGGAGTTTTTTGATTACTGCTTCCATTTTGATAGTTGTTATGGGTCTATTCATGTTTTCTGTTTCTTCCTGATTCAGATTTGGAAGATTGTTTGTTTCTAGAAATTTATCCATATTGCCCAGGTTGTCTATTTCTTGACATACAGTTATTCATAGTGATTTCTTACAATCCTTTGTATTTCTGTGGTACCAGTTGTTACTTCTCCTCTTTCATTTCTATTTTTTTTTTAATTTAGGTCCTCTCTCTTGGTTATAGATATGTCAATTTTGCTTATCTTTTCAGTGAATCAACTCCTGGATTCATTGATCTTTTTAATTGTCTTTTTAGTCTATGTCATTTAATTGTGTGTGGTTTTAATTATTTTCTTCCGTGTGCTCCTTCTGGGCTTTGTTTGTTTTTGTTCTTCTACTTTTAGATGCAGGGTTAGGTTGTTTATTTGAGATTTTCTATCTTCTTTATGTAGGCCTGTACTTCTACGAACTTCCCACTCAGTCCTGCCTATGCTGTGTCCCATAGGTTTTTGGTTGTTGTGTGTTCATTTTCATTTGTTTCTAGATATTTTTTGATTTCCTTGATCTTGTTGTTAACCCATTCATTACTTAATAACATGTTAGTCAGCCTCCATGTATTTGAATGTTTTTGAGTTTTTTTCTTGAGGTTGGTTTCTAGTTTCAAGCCATTGTGACCTAAGATGTTGCTTGATAATTTTCTTGAAATTTTTAATGCTTATTTTGTTCCGTACTATGTGGTATATTTTAGGAAATGATCCATGTGCATTTGAGAAAAATGTATGGTTTGCTTCTTTGGGGTAAAATATTCTGTAAATATCAGTTAAGTCCGTTTTGACCTAGAATGTCATTCAATGCTGCAAAATTCTTACTGATTTTTTGTTTGGATGATCTATCCATTGTCGACAGTGGGCTGTTTAAATCCTCTACAATGACTGTATTGCTGTCTATCTCTTTCTTAAAGTCCTCCAGGATTTTCTTCATATATTTAGGTGCTCCTATATTTGGTACATATACATTTAAAGAGTTATATTCTCTTGTTGGACTACTCCCTTAAGCATTATGTAGTAACCTTCTTTGTCTCTTGTTATGCCTTTGTTTTGAAGTCTCTTTTGTCTGATATAAGTATTGGCACCCAACCTTTCTTTTTTCATGTCCATTTGGATGGAATATTGTGGCAGTGATTTCCACAC
>PVJI01030317.1:0-14316 GCA_004026765.1 Micronycteris hirsuta | reverse complement strand
CTGGTAGCGCACGGCTCCCGGGTCCTGCACTGATCCTGGGTCGCGCACCCGACCTCACGACTGTTGAGAGTGGGGCCTCTCCAAACAGCCACGTAGCGCCACTGTTTTTACTCTCTGAAAAAATTCTACCTATTTACGCTCTCCAGCCAAAACAAGCATCTGACTACTCTCAAATCCTAATCTGGCTCCCTCCCCAAGAATCTTGCGTCCGATCCGGGCGGCTGCCCGGTCTGGGACCGAAGCCCCACCCCGCTCCCCGGGCTTGTCCCCATGGGGACCCTTTCCTTCCGATGCTCTCTGCTTACCGTGTGAATGTTCAAATTCCCCTGTAATCTTGGGCATCAATCATCATATGTGTTGGAATACTGCTGTGTTTTTGCCCCGTTCCTCAGAAAATCAACCAGTGGGTAGGAGGACGTAAACTCTGTTCCTCCTAACTCGCCGCCATCTTCCTCTCCCTCTATCTTTCTTTCTATTTATTTGGTGCATCACCTTAATTGATTTGTGGATATTGCACCAACCTTGTATCTCAGAAAAAAAATTCACTTAATCATGGTGTATGATTTTGTAAAAAGTATTGCTGGATTTGGTTTTCAAATATTTTGTTGAGTATTTTTACATCTATATTCATCAGGAATATTAGCCTGTAATTTTTCTTTTTTTGCAGTGTCTTTATCTGGTTTTCAAATTAGGATAATGCTAGCCTCAAAAAATGAGCTTGGAGGTCTTCCTTATTCCTGATTTCTTTTGGAATAGTTTAAGAAGGAAAGGAATAATTTGAGAATGACAGGTGTTAGTTCACCTGTAAGTCCATTTGGCCCAGGATTATTTTTGCTGGTAGTTTTTCTATCACTGCTTAAATTTTATTAATTGTAATAGTTTTGTTCACATTTCTGTTTCTTCTTGATTCAATTTTTGGAGATTATATCTTTCTAGGAATCTACCCATTTTTTTTCTAGATTGTTCAATTTGTTGGCATATAGTTGTTCATAATATTTTCTTATAATATTTTGTATTGTGTGGTGTCAGTTGTTACTTCTCTTCTTTCATTACAAATTGTACTTATTTGGGTCCTTTCTCTTTTTTCCTTGATAAGTCTGCTTAAAGGTTTGTCAATCTTGCTTATGTTTTCAAAGACCCAGCTCTTAGTTTCATTGACCTTTGGTTTTATTTTAGACTCTATTTTTTTTATTTCTTCTCTGATCTTTATTATTTCATTCCTCCTACTCACTTTGGACTTTTTTTTTTTAAGTTCCTTTAGGTGTAAGGTTAAATTGCTTTTTAATTTTTTTCTTGTTTCTTGAGGTAAGCCTGTAATACTATGAATTTCTCTCTGATAACTCTTTTGTTATGACCCATAAATACTAAGTTTCTATGTTCTCATTTCTTTTATCTCATTTTTATAAGTCTCAAAGTACCCTTTGATTTCTTCTTTTATCTTATTGCTAACTCATTTATTGCTTAGTAGCATGTTACTTAGTCTCCATGTGTTCATGTGCTTTTCCCTTTTTTCTTGTAATTGATTTCCACACTGCTTTTACATAGTTATAGTCAGGGAAGATGCTTGATATGATTTCAATCTCATTGAATTTATTGAGATTTGTTTTGTGTCCTGACCCATGGTCTATCCTAGAAAATGTTATATGTACAAATGAAAAGAATATATATTTTGATACTTTGGGGTGAAATACTCTAAAGATATCAATTAAATTCATCTTATCTCATGTTTCATTCAAAGCTGTTGTTTCCTTGTTGATTTTCTGTCTGGAAAATCTATCCATTGTTGTCAATGGGGAGTTAAAGTCCTCTTCATTATTTTCATAATCTCCCCTTATGTCCATCAAGAATTGCTTTATACATTAATATTTAGCTGCTCCTACACCGGGTATGTAAATATTGTATTTATGAGTTATATTTTCTTGTCAAATTGATCCCTTTATCGCTATGTATTGACTTTCTTTGTGTCTTTCTTTTACAGTCTATTTTGTCTGAAATAAGTATTGCTACTCTAGGTTTAATTTTTATTTTCATTTCCACAAAATATCTTTTTGCTCCCATTATGTTTAGTCCATGTGTGTTTCATTCTGAGGTGGGTCTATTATTGACAGAATATATTCGGGTCTTTTTAATTTTTTATCTATTCAGGTGCCCTAAGTCTTTTGATTGAATCATTTAATTAATTTATATTTAAACTTATTGTGATACATACATATTTATTTCTATCATATTTTTCATAACTATTTTCTTCTTTTTTCTTTCTCATGCTTAAAAAAGAGCTTTTGACATTTCTTGTAAAACTGGTCTGGTAGTAATAAACTCTTTTAGTTTTTTCTTGTCTGGGAAGCTCTTTATTTCTCCTTCAATTGTAAATGGTAACTTTGCTGAACAAAGTAGTCTTGATTGCAGGTCCATTCATTTCATCACTTTGAGTATTTCATGGCAATCCCTTCATGCCTGAAATATTTCTGTTGAAAAATAAGCTGAAAATTTTATGGGAACTCCCTTATAGGTAAATAATTGTCTTTTTCTTGGTTTTAAGTTTCTCTCTTTGTCTTTATCCTTTACCATTTTAATAATGATGTTCTTTGTGTTGTCCTCTTTGGTTTCATGCTGTGTAGGGCTCTTTTTGCCCCCTGGATTTCTGTGTGTTTTGTTCCTTCACCTGATTAGGGAAGTTTTCCGTCATTATTTATTCAAATACATTCTAACTCCATTGGTCTCTCTCTCTTCATATTCTGATACCCCTATGATGTGGATGTTTTTACTCTTCATGTTGTCCCTAAGGTCCCTTAAACTATCCTCCTCTTTATAATTTTTTTTTTCTTTTTGTTGCTCTGATTGTTTATTTTCTGCTACCTTGTCTTCCAAATCATTGATTTGATCCTCTGCTTTACCTAACCTACTATTTCTTCTTTCCGGTGTATTCTTCATTTCAGTTATAGCATTCTTCATTTCTGACTGGTTATTTTTTATGGTTTCTATGTCTTTTATGCCCACTATCTTTTTATTGAAGTTCTCACTGTGTTCTTTGAGTATACTTATAGCAATATTTTGGAACTATATATCTGGTAGAATTATTTTTAAGTATATTTTATTGATTATACTATTGCAGTTGTCCCAATTTTTCCCCCTTTGCACCCTTCTGCCTGGTAACCCTCTTCCCTCCAGCAATCCCTCTTAGTTCATGCCCATGGGACATGACTCCGTGTCTAGCACACCTGTTTGTATGGACTGAGCCTTAGTTATTCACCAGCAGAGAACAACCTACTTTACCACTTTGTGGCTCTCTGTGTGGGGGAGGGTTTGGAGAGGGGATAATTCCACTGCCTTCTGGAGGCTTGCTCAGCACTTGCCCCATTTCTAGTCACTTCACCCACTTCCCATACAGGATTGGCATCCCTCTAGCTGTTGCCCTGGTGTTGGTTCCCAGAGTGTGTGGGTTTGCATGCATTATAGGACAATGTGGGCCCTTTACATGGGCTCTCCTGAGAGATTGGAAGTTTATTCCACTGCCCAACTCCCACTGGGTTGTACAACAAGAAGTTATGAGGCTTTATTTCCCAGTGCTGCAACCCTGGGCTGTGTGGTCTGGCCTGGGGCTGGGATCACTTGCTCCCCAGATATCCCTCCCGAGTTTTATCCACCATGTGTGAATGTGGGACTGACCATTCTGCCAGCCACTGTCGCTGCCTTGCTGACACCATCTCACCACTGCCACACCACATCCTCTCTGCCCTGCCTCCCCATCTCCATCCCTCTTACCTGTCTGGATTAATATGGCTTCTTTAAATCCTTGGTTGTCAAACTTCTATTCAACTTGATTTTCTGGAAGTTTCTGGGTGTTTTTTTGTTTTGAGGTTAGTGGTGATCCTTCTTGTGGTAGGTAGTGAAAGGAGGCAAACTGTGCCTTCATCTTAACCAGGAGTCTCAATTTCTCTGGTGAATTCTTGCTTCAATTTTACTTAGTTATTTTTCTGAAGCTTTCTCCTGTTATTTTGTTTAGGGCATATTTCTTCGTCTCCTCATTTTGGCTTACTTCCCATGTGTTTTTGTTTGTATTAGGTAGATCTTCTACTTCTCCCATTCTTGGTATAGTGGTCTTATATAGTATCCTGTGGGACCCTGTGGTGCAGTCTCCTTGATCATGTGAGATAGGTGCTCCAGGATGTCATTTGTGTATAATATGTATGCCCTCCTTTTGTAATTGAACTTGGTTGCTACTTTTGGCCTGTCTGTGTGTGGAGTGCACCTTCATGTTTGATGACTATGAGGATTGACCCCAATCACAGTTTATGAGCATATGTACAGGTGCTACCCCACAAGGCAGAATTTGGCTAAGCAGGGTCTGGAGTCTGCTGAGATTTCCCATTGGATATGCCACTTGTGAAGATAATTGGATTCTTCTTTGATTTTGTCTGATGTTGACAACATGATGTGTTGGTTCTGGGACCTTTTGTGAGGAACTCCTTGTAAGCCAATGTCAGATGCCACCTGTGACTGGCCATTGGCAACCTGTTTGGAGCTACAAAGTCATTCACCGTTTGTGACTGCCTCTTCTGGGCTTGGGTGTCCAGGAAAATCCAAGCCTCTCTCTGACGCTAGCTTTTACCAACACCAGGCCTAAGGGAAGGTCAGTAAAAGCCCCAAGTCACCCAAGATTCACCTTCACCTGCCAATTGCTTGTGAGGATCAGTCAATGAGACAGCTTCTGGTGGTATTCAAGTTGCATGAAATAGGTTCACAGTGAATCACCAGGTAGGAGCTAGTGTTGTTCATCAGATTGATACAGGTTCAAACTCAATGCCAGTGTTGGGTCTGAGGTCACTCAGCAACAATTCCAGGTTATACTAAGTTTAGCTGCCACTCACTGGGTGCTTGTAGACCTTTGTCATGGGGTGGGGTCTGAGAGAGTCTTCATTTAACCATTTGAAGGAAGGGTTCTGTATCAGTGAGGTGTACAAAAAAAAATGGTCCCCATCCTAGAGCCAAAAACTCGGTCTGTCCCAAATTGTGTCTGAACCACCTGGGGATCCCAAGCTCTGAAGGGTGGGGCTGCTGGGAATTTTCAGGGTGGTGCTAGTGGGTTTTCTGTTAGGAGGAGACCATGGTCAGGCTAGTGGAAAGTGGGGACAATGACCCCCACCCTAGAAAAACACAACTCAGTCACTGATACCCTCCGAGTCTTCCTGAACCTCCACACCTAGGACCCAGGCAGCTGACTCTTCCACGGGTGGTCCAGAGGGTATGTTATTGCATTCCCTCAATCTGATGCCATAAGTAGGGGACTGCTCCACCAAATAAATATTTCCTCAACTCTCACCCAAGAGCCATGAACCCCAGTATCTCCTCCTATGGCTCTGATCCATTCTTCCCTTCCTCTGTTGCAGTCCAGAGGGAATGGCTGCAAACGAGATTTTGTTCATTGGACTTTTAAGATACAAAATGGATTCCTAGCAGCCTCCCATCTCTCCCTGGTGGGCAGAATTCCCACTTATTCTCACAGTCAAATGTCATATGGACATCTCTTCCTGGCTCTGGTTCTCTGAGCTAGGGGCTCTATGGGGGGTTGAGAATCTACACTTCTCAAGGGAAACCTTTGTGGCTGAAATATCCCTCCAGAGTCTCAGCCATTGTCCATGGGAGTAGGATCAGCCCTTTTATGTCTTTGTCCAATTAGGATGTGGCTTCTGTAAATTTTTTATTATAAGACTTCTGTTCAGCTAGTCTTCAGTTGGTTATTCAGTTTTATTGTTCTACATTTTAGTTGTAATTCCATTTTGGTTCTGAGAAGAGATAAGTAACTTCCATATAATCTGCCATCCTCTTGCATCTCTAATGGAGATTGTGTTTAAAAAACAAACTAAGCTTTGGCTGGTGTGGATCAGTGGATTGAGTGCTGACCTTCAAAGCAAAAGGTCGCAGGTTGAATTCTCAGTCAGGGCACATGCCTGGGCAAGGTCCCCAGATGCGGGCATGTGAGAGGCAACCATTTTATGTATCTCTCACACATTGATGTTTCTCTCCCTGTCTTTCTGTCTCCATTCCCCTTTCTCTAAAACTAAAGAAAATATTTTTAAAAATAAAATAAAAAATAAACTGACTAAATTGATCCTCTGTTTGTTGCACACAGAGTCAGTGGACATTTTTTAAAAAGATTCTTGACAAAAATTGTTTAGTGAACTTGGTAGGAATTTGCTTCAGAATATATGAATTCCTTCAAAAAGTATTTCTTTATGTTCCCCACAAAATGGAAGCTACACCCTTGTTGAACTTATTTTTTCCTCCTATGGCTCTCTAAAAACTTTGCCAATGGTACAAGTTACTTGTACTTACAGTAACTTATAAAAACAAATATAATTTTTATATCCTCAACTCTCATTTGTAGCTATTTTGTTGGATATTAGAAAAGAAATACTGATCTTTCTAATGCCAGGTTTCTAACCATTATGTTATACTGCCAGGTTAAAAACTACATAGTCTGACTTCACTGAAGCATTTTTTTGAAAAACAAAGTTATTTATTTTTAGAGGGAGGGAAAAGGAGGGAGAAAGAAAGGGAGAGAAACATCAATGCAAGAGAGAAATATTGATTGGTTGCCTCTCATATGTACTCCAACCAGGACCAAACACAAGCATGTGTCCTGATCAGGAATTGAACCAGTGACCTTGAGAGCTTGTTAAATTGCAGATTGTCAGTAGTTTCCACCTCCAGTTTATGAATCACTGGGTCAGAGATGGGGCATGAGAAATTGCCTTTCTAATCAGTTTCTAGGATTGTATGATTTGAAATGTCACTTTGAGAACTACTGTTATACGCAAATTTATCTACCACGGAAAACTTAAAAAGCACTGAATATTAGATGATAAGAAGAAATTATTGTTACTGTGATAATAGAATTGTTGTTCTATTTTTAAAATATTTTATTTGTTTTTAGAGAGAGGGGAAAGGAGAGAGAAAGAGATAACAAGAAATATTGGTTGGTTGCCTCTCATACATGCTCCAACCAGGACCAAACCCGCAACTCAAGCATATACCCTGATCCAATGACCTCTTGCTTTGTGAGACAATGTCCAACCAAGCCATACCAGTTAGGGCTTGATCTTTTTTTTTCTCTCTTTTTAAATCTTTCTTGTTAGACATTCATAGTGAAGTATTTATGGAGGAAAGGATAGTGTGATGGAATTTGGCTTAAATATACTTTTTAAAGAATAGAGATTAAAAAAGGTACATTGATAATTTTTGAAGCTAATTAATAGGTACGTGCACTTTTAAAATTATCTCCCTATTTTGAATATGTTGGAAATTTCTATAATTGAAGATGAAAACAAATAAAAGTCTCTGTCGGAACTCTGCTAATATTGAGAACTTATTAAAGAATAAATTATTAGTTCAAAGATCATTTAACAAAATATTTTCAGTATATCATAAATGTCATTCTTAATATCTGAAGAATTCAAATAGTATGAATTCATCATAATTCATGAAGATACAGAATTCAAAACAAAGTTGACTTGTCTTTGTTTACAAGATAATGGAAATGAGCAAAGTATTCATATATGGAGTTGGACTTAGCAATAAATAGTTATTCACAAGCCACATAATTTGAGAATTGTGATGAGAAGAACTGTTGAGTCCAAAATCAGAAACTGTTATTGCTACAGGAAGTCTGCTAAACTTCTCTAAGACAAAACAAAAAACAAAAACTTGGCTTTACACAGACATCTGTTCCTATCCCAAACTGTTTAACTGGCTGTATATTCTCACTGTGGCATGAAGGTCAGGCTCCTCACCTAGTACTAATTACTACAGGGTTATTTGTCTTCTGAAATATGAGCTTTTTAGTTCATATCAGCTTGTGACTTAGAGAATTTGGCTGTGCAACTTTAATGTCTCCACTCACTAGGCCCCTCAGAGAAGTATCCTCTCTTCCCTGTCTCAGGTCCAACTCTATTGCTCTTGGCAACATGCAATGTGCTTACTGCATCTACTTTTTTCTTATATCAGCCTAACTATAAAGTGCTGAAACCGATTCTTTCTCTACAAGATTCTATAGTTCTTAGAGTTGTGTATTGTACAGTTGTTATGGAAAAATTATTTATTTTTATTTGATTTTTGTGGGATAAACACAAATGGATGTTGTCCAATATAACTTTATATTAAATTTAATCCCATGTCTTACAAAATATTATTAAAATAAATACACATGAGCTTATTTTTTCCAACTTAATTCAGTGCAACTTCATTGAGTACCTCATACACATCAAACTTGGTACAAGGTGTATGGGAATACAAAGATCATTAAGACATGATAGATCTCTCTCCAATGCTTATAATTTATCTTGGGGTTGGGATAATGGTGGGACATGGATAATAGCCTTGTAAACAAATAACTATAATGGCATATAATAAGTACATCCCAGGAATAGTGCAGATGATATATAAATAAGTAATCAACACCTAGAAGTATGAGCGTATTGTAATGTTCTCATGATCAACAAGGGTCAATTATATTTTAAAAAAAACAAATGTCCCAAAGTTTGAGAAGGCCTATGTTATTCTCATAAGTACATTTGAGTAAAAAGTTTTAGCTGAAACATATTAAAGTTACTAAGTTTAGCTATTTAAATTTAAAATCATATAAATTATATAAAATAAAAATATCAGTTCATTATTGGCACTAGCTGTATTTGAAGTGTTCAATAGCTACATGCATTTACTTGTTACTATACTGAATGGCCCAGGGTATTTCCATAGATTTCCATTGAACAGCACTAGTTGATAATGCCATGCCCTGTAAGAGTTTCTCTGTCTTTACTGTATATGAATTGATCAAGTATCTTGTTTAAATGTTAATTCTGATTCTGAAAATATGGGTGGGAGGAAATCTGTTATTCTGTATTGTTAATAAGCTCCTGGGAGATATGATGCTGTTGGTCTATAGACGATACTTTGAGAGTAGCAAGGGCCTACACAGTTCCATTAACATTAACAAAAAAGTAATGTGTCAAAGGAAGTTTTTCTTCCCTTATTTACTCTGGAGGAATACTTCTAATTAAGGCATGGGAAGTTAGATTATTACTATGGTCTTAACAGAAACAGTTTTTCCTCTAGTTTCTCTGAAGATATATTCTAAAATTCAATCATCTATAATGAGGTCTAGAAGTCTGAACAGACATTTTTAAGTAATTTCATCCTGAAATACAAGGTCTGTCCAAAAAATTTCAACCATTGTTAATATAATGAGAATGGTTTGCACAACATCAATCTTGGCAGCCAAGGTGAGTGGACTGGAATGTGCATATGTAAACAATGAAGACTTCACCATACTAGTCAGTGGGGACAGGAGATACCATTGGATATATATGTATACTGTGTGGCTGTCCCATTCAAAATGACTGAGCAAGTTGGGCAGCAAATCTGCACCAAATTTTGCACTAAGCTTGAACATTCCTCCATGGAAAGTATTCGGATGATTTAGGAGGCTGTAGCTCTGGGAAACTGGTGATTGGCAACTTCATCACAACAACATGCCCTCTCATGCACCACATCTCAAGTAGAGTTTTTAGTGAAACACCAGATCACCCAGGTGACTCAGCCTCCCTACAGCCCAGATTTGGCACCCTGAAACTTCTGGATTTTCCCAAAACTAGAATCCCTTTGAAATCTCAGACCACTGATGAGATTCAGAAAAACGTGACAGGGCAGCTGATGGTGACTGCAAGAACTGTGTGAGGTCCCAAGGTGACTACTTTGAAGGGGACTGAAGCATCATTGTTCTATGTACAATGTTTCTTGTATCTTATATCTTAAACAATGTCTATTTTCATATTACAAAGCTAGATACATTCTGGACAGGCAGAAAAATCTGTTTTAACTATGTACAGTGTATATCCTTTCCCCTCTGATTATTGACAATTATGAATCTATAGAAAATCAAACACATATCAAATAATTTTTTAAATCAAATGTATTGAAATTGACTTATCCATTTAAAAAATAATTTTAATGTTATTGACTTCCAGCCAAGATAGAGGCCTAGGTAGATACACTCTGTCTCCTTGCAAAACCAAAAGAAGGACAACAAATTAAAAAAAAAACATAAAAGAACTGCCAGAAAATTAAACTATATGGAAGTCTGACTATCAAGGAGTTAAAGAAGAAACACTTATCCATAATCGTAGGTGTGGTGGAGATGGGCAGCCTTCAAGGCAGAAGCTGGAGGACTAGGCAAGCTGGTGGCTGGGGGAGCAGGCAGCCCCACAATTGCCTGTGGATAAACCAGGAGGAACAACTAAGGAGCAAAACATACTTCACAACCCATGGTTCCAGTGTGGGGAAATAAAGCCTCAAAATCTATGACTGAAAAAATCTGTGGGGGTTCAGGCAGCAGGAGAAAATCCCAGCCTCACAGGAGAGTTCATTGGAGAGACCCACAGAATCCTAAAACATCCAAAAAACCACCCTCTGGGAATCAGCACAAGAAGGGCCCAGTTTGCTTGTGGGTAGCAGAAGTGACTAAAAGCCAAGAGCTTAGAAAGGGGCATTGGTCCTTCTTGGACCCCTCCACCACAAACAGTGCCACAGCACAGCCATGTGGGTGCCCCACCCTGATGAATACCAAAGGCTCTGTCCCTTACTATGTAACAGAAGTGCCGAGACAAAAAAGTATATGGGTCCAAAGAAAGAACAGATCAAAATTCCAGAAAAAATACAACTAAGTGATGAAGAGATAGTGAACCTATCAGATGCATAATTCAAAACATTGATAATCAGAGTGCTCACAGAAATGGTTGAATATGGTCACAAAGTGGAAGAAAAAGTAAAGGCTATGAAAAGTGAAATAAAGGAAATGTACAGAGAACCAACAGTGGAGGGAAGGAAACCATGACTCAAATCAACAATTTGGAGAAGGAAGAAATAAACATTCGACCAGAATAGAACAAAGAAACAAGAATTTAGAAAAATGAGGAGAGGATTAGGAACCTAAGAGGAAGAGCAAGGAATGGAAAACTTATTTGAAAAAAATAATGAAGGAGAACTTCCCCAATCTGGCAAAGGAAATAGACTTCCAAGACGTAAAGGAAATTGGAGAGTCCCAGAAAAGTTGGATCCAAAGAAGCGCACACCAAGGCACGTCATAATTACATTATCCAAGATTAAAGATAATGAGATAATCTTACCAGCAGCAACAGAAAAGGAGATGGCTACCTATAAATGAGTTCCCAAAAGACTATCAGCTGATATCTCAAAATAAATTTTACAGACAAGAAGGGATTGGCAAGAAGTATTCAAAGCCATGAAATGCAAGGACATACATCCAAGATTACTTTCTCCAGCAAAGCTATCATTTAGAATGAGAGTACAGATAAATTGCTTCCCAGATAAGGTTAAGTTAAAGGAGTTCATCATTAGCAAGCCCTTATTATATGAAATGTTAAAGGGACTTATCTAAGAAAAAGAAGAAGATAAAAAATATGAATAGTAAAATGACAGCAAAGACAACTATCAACAACTAAACCTCAAAAAACAAAAACAAAAATGAACTAAACAAACAACTAGAACAGGAACAGATTCACAGAAATAGAGATCACATGGAGGGTTATCAGCGGGGAATGGGGGAGGATGGGGAATATGTACAGTGAATAAATAGCATGATTGGTAGGTACAAAATAGACAGGGTGAAGTTAAGAATAGTATGGAAAATGGAGAAGCCAAAGAACTTATATGTATGACCCATGAACATGAACTAAGGTGGAGGGATGACGGTGCGAGGGGGTACAGGATGGAGGAGAATAAAGAGGAGAAAAATGGGACAACTGTAATAGCATAATCAATAAAATAAAATAATTTTAATGTTATTAATTTTTAATTTCTTAGTTTTCAATTACAGTTGACATTCAAAATTATATTACTTTCAGACATATAGAAGAGAACTTAGATATTTACATAACTTATAAAGTGATCCTCCCCTATATTACCTACCTGGCACCATACTTAATTATTACATTATTGACTATATTCCTTATGCTGTACTTTACATCCCCATGACTATTTGGCAACTATCAATTTATACTTCTTAATCCCTTCATCTTTTTTACCAAGCCCCCCCAAGACACTCCCTTTTGCCAGCAATCAGTTTGTTCTCTGTATCTGAGTCTGTTTCTTCATTTTTTAATTTATTTTGTTTATTAGATTCCACGTAAAATGAAATCATACGGTTTTTGTCTTCCTCTGTCTGGTTTTTTTAACTTCCTATTTAAAATAGCCAAAATATGGAAACTTAAGTGCTCATCAATAAACAAATGGATGAAGAATATGTGTTGCATATATACAATAGACTATTACTTGTACATACAAAGGTTGCTATCTTACCTTTTGTTACAGTTATACCATGCAATGGACCTGGAAGGTATAATTTTAATGTATGTAACTACTGCTCCAATAATGCTACCTGCAGTTTTCTCTTTTTATTAATTCATTACAAATCTTTGTTTTTCTCATTTTTTCTAGTTATTACAACTATAAAGGATTTCACAAGAAAAAATTCAACTTAAATTTGGGACTCATCTTGTGTCAAAACATAGGGCCATTATTATTATTTAAGAGAAAATCAAAATAATCTTAATTCCTTGCGACTAACAGGATGTACACCATTTCTAGTCCTTCTTCCATTTACTGTCTCATTAAATTTAATGAGGAGGTACTGTCTCAATGTCAGTTCAAAACATCCTTTTCCTCTAAGCAAAACAGGCATAATGTCAGTTTTCTCTTTAGAATTTCAGTTCTGACATGGCTCTCTGGAAAGCTCTTAACATTTTGATGTGTACATTGCTTTTAACTATGCCCTCTAGTCATTTGTAAAAATAAAATCAAACAAATAAACAAAAAATGGGTTCTATATATTCTTCTTACACTTTGAAAGTAAGTAGACATTTAACTCTAACATCTGTTGGAGACATTCCAGTTTCTTCAAATTGTGCCTTACTGACCTGGCAGTATTAATTTAAATTACCCATGTATTTGCCCAAGAAAAAGATAGATTTACTAACCATAGAATCACATGGAACTTAAAAAGTCACATTTGTGTTTCCTTCCCATCCCTACTGCAATTACCCAGATTAAAAAGGTAACAAAAGTGGAGTATCATTTCTTACTAATATACTGAAGTGGTAACCCATTAGTCACTCTTTTCAAATAGCTAACTGGCAATTTAGAATCTTTCATATCCTATGATTTGGATAGAATAATATGAATAGGAATAAGATAATAATAATTGAGTCAGTGTTTTGGAAGTCAGATTTTCTGAAGTTATATGTTTTGTGCATGTACATTAGATTATTTATAACAAGTCATTCAATCAAGTTTTGAAACTTCTGTCATTGTCATCACATGTGATTTTTTCTATTTTTTTGTTGTTGTTCAAGAACAGTTGTCTCCATTTTCACCCCACCCACGCCTTCCTGCCCCACCTATCCCCAGCTCCTACCCTCTAAACTACACCATTTGGCTTTGTCCATGTGTCATTTATACATGTTCCTTGATGGCCTTTCCCCTATTATCCCTCTGCCCCCTCCTCTATGGTAACTGTCTTACAGCTATCACCACATGTGATCTTCATAGGCAGTCCAGGTGGCAAAACTGGATAAATGTAATATCTCAATGCTTTGGATAACAAATCATGTAAGGTTCTTGTTAGAACAGTACTTGTGCTCAGAGTATTACAGTTGTTTTGTTAAGCTCATCATTGTGGCCTTTCCATTTTTGAACTGTGTTCTAATATCTTATCTTAAATGGAAGAAAATAAATATATCACAATATAATTTTTGCATATGCTTCAGTATTTAACATGATTTGAAAATTATACAGCAATATATATTAAGCTTTAAAAATTTGCCTGCATCATTTAAATATTACAGTTTAAGCATAGGGTAATTTTAATCAATCTTTGCATATTTTTATTTATTTATTTTATAAATAATATATTTTTAATTAATTTTTTGTTTAATTACAGTTATTTGCAGCCTCTCCCCTCCCCCCTCCCTTGCCCTCCCGTCCCACGCCCCCGACCTCCCTCCTCCCCCTTAGTTCTGTCCATGTGTCCTCTACAGTGATTCCTGAAAACTCTTCTCCCCATTGTCCCCACCCCCCTCTCCCCTGTCTATTGTTAGACTGTTCTTAATTTCAGTGTCTCTGGTTATGTTTTGCTTGCTTTCTGCTTTTGTTGGTTATGATCTGGTTAAAGGTGAGATCATAAGGTATTTGTCCCTCACTGCCTGGCTTACTTCACTTAGCATAATGCTCTCCAGTTCCATCCAT
>PVJI01030316.1:0-14347 GCA_004026765.1 Micronycteris hirsuta | reverse complement strand
GCATTGGATGTAAATTCAGATCCAGTGGCAGACAGGACCAGGTTAAAGTAATATGCAGGGCACAGCAAGCCAGAATTTTTTAAGATACATCTTTGCCAAATTCCTATTAGAGAATTTCCATTCCACAGACATGATCCACACTTGCTCACACAGGAATCACACGGAGCTGTGCTCAAAACGTGTAAATTCTCAGGACTGCATGTTTACACATGTGTGGAAATCACTGCCACATATATCGTATGTGTTTTTGTAGCTAGCGTTACACTTTGAACAAGTTGAGATTTAAGTAATATAAAGGAAATGTGAGCAATATTAATGATATCATTAGAAATGTACTAGTTCTGTGAACCTTGTTTTAATTAGACTAATTTATTATTTACTTAAAATTGTTTTTATTTTTATGAGGTGATTCTATCTTTGCATTATTATTCAGCATAAGATAATTAAAAAGTTTTTAAATTTCTACAAGATTAAAAGCAAAAGCTGTATTGATGATGTTTTCTTTAAGCAATTAAAAATATTTAGATATTTTAATTGTGGTATAATATCACAAGTAATGCAGATTCTTGGATAATAAGTTTGGATTTAGATCAGAGGTTTTAAAAATTGTATCATCATCACTATTTGTTTTGTAATTGTGTCCATATATCTAGTCAAACACTTACATCACTGTAGTGTAGTGACTACATATAGAGCTTCGCAAATGTGCAAACTGTATTCATATCATTTATATTCCTTAAGTAATTGCCTAAGTAAGATTGCATTTTAACATGCTTTACTTTTGAAGGCATGTTAAAATGCAATTTGAGAGAGATTTTTGCACAGAGAGACAAATGCTGTATGATTTCGCTTGTATGTGGGGTATAAAAACAGAAAAAATGAGGGGTCGGATAATGCGTGAAAATAGGGAAGAGATTAAGATATACAGATTTCCAATGACTACAAAAGTGACCAAGATGCAAAGTACAGAATAGGCAATATAGTTAGTAGTATTCCAGTAACTAGACATGGTGACAGGTGGGTACTAGACTTATGGGGGTGATCACTCATGAGTTATATAAATGTCTAATCACTGCAGTGTATATCTGAAACTAATGTAATGTTTTATGTCAAGTGTAACTGAATTTTTTTTTAAAGAACACATTTGGTTGTTCTCTGATCATCAGTCCCTATATTAAAATAAAATTTTAAAATGGAAAAAAGACTTCTGCATACCTGCTATGAAAAATATTTTAAGCAAGTAACAAAAGGGATGCAAGAACTTAAACATTTTGGAATATAGATAAGACAAATTTTAAAAGTTAGGTATCGTTTAAAACAGAATAAGGAATTATAACAAAAAGGCACAGTGTTATCTGGGTGCAGGGGTGGGAGACAGAGAGTGCACCAAATAAAGAAAACACACTATATTAAAAGTAACTGTTGGGCTTCTTTAAATAGCTATGCAGTTTCACCAAGCAGTAACAAACTGGTGGTTATAACCATCATAGAAAGAATAAATATTACTTTTCTAATATGGAAACTTAATAACTTAGAACAAGTGATTGGCAGGGAAGTCTTTGATTCCCAGATTCAGTGCCTTGGTGATAGAGGACTGGTAGTACCTCAAACAGAAATGAAGGTCTCTTGAGAAAAAGAAGCTCTGCAAGATAACAGATAAGAAATACAAGAAAGAAAAATGATATCTGAGGGGAACACTATATTATATTGAGTAATGATGATTATCAGATGAGTGTGTTCCCTGTGACCACTGGAAGTCATTGGAATCATTGGTGCAATCAGTAGCTGAAAGAGAAAAACATGACTACAGAACCTGGAAGGGTATCCTCTCTCAGTGTGGCAGGACTAGAGGAGGGAAAGAAGAACCCCATTTATAATTGCATAAACAGATACCTAGGGATAAATTTAATCAAGGATGTAAAAGACTTGTATGGAAAATTATGAGACACTGAAGAAAGAAATTGAAGAAGATACAAATAAGTGGAAGCATATACTGTGTCCATGGATAAAAAGAATTAAATTATTAAAATGTCCATACTACCCAAAGCAATCTATAGATTCAACACAATTCCTATCGAGATACCAATGACGTATTTCAGAGAACTAGAACAAATATTCCAAAAATTTATATGAAACTGCACAAGACCTCCAACAGCCACAGAATCTTGACAAAGAAAAATGAAAGAATCACACTACCTTATATCAAACTATACTACAGGTCCATTGTATTCAAAACAGCATGGTACTGGAGTAAAAACAGACATAGACCAATGGAACAGAATAGAGAGCCCAGAAATAAACCTGTGCCGTTATAGTAATTTAACATTTGACAAAGGAGGAAAAGACATGCAATGGGGTAAAAATAGTCTATTTAATAAATGATGTTGGATAAAATGGACAGATAAGTACAAAAAAATGAACCTAGGCCACCTTCTTACTACATAAGAGTAAACTCAAAATAAATTAAAGAGTGAAAGATTAGACTCAAAACCGTAAAAATCCTAGAAGAAAACATAGGCAGTAGAAACTCAAACATTTCTCATAGCAATGTTTTTTTCTGATACATCACCTCAGGCAAGGAAAACAACAACAAAAATATACAAATGGGACTACATGAAACTAAAAAGTTTTTGCATAGCAAAGGAAACCACCAACAAAATAAAAAGAAAACCAACTGAATGGCACAACATGTTTACCAATGCATCTCATTGGTTCTTATCTAAAATTTATAAAGAACTCATAAAAATCAACACCCCAAAAATCCAATTAAAAAGTGGGCAAAGGACCTGAATAGATACTTCTCCAAAGAGGACATACAGATGGTCAATAGACACATGAAGATGCTCAATGTCACTAATCATCAGAGAAATACAAATTAAAACCACAAAGAGATATCATTTCACAACTGTTAGAATGGCTATCATCATAAATCAATGAACAAAAAGTACTGGCGAGGATGTGGAGAAAAAGGAACCCTTGTGCAGATTGGTGCTGACATTATGGAAAGGAGTTTGGAGATACTTTAAAAAATTAAAAATGGAACTGCCTTATGACCCAGTGATTGCACTTCTGGGAATTTATCTGAAGAAACACTAATTCAAAAGAATGTATGCACCCCTATGTTCATTGCAGCATTATTTACAAAAGCCAAAGTTTGGAAGCAATGCCCATCAGTAGATGAGTGGATAAAAAAGCTGTGGTACATTTACACAATGGAATACTAATCAGCCTTGAAAAAATAAATCTTACCTTTTGCAACAGAATGGATGGACCTGGATAGTAGTATACTAACTAAATGAAATAAGCCAGTCAGAGAAAGACAAATATATGGTGTCATTTATTTGTGAAATCTAATGAACAAAATAAAGAAACAAAATAGAAACAGACTCATAGGTACAGAAAACACACTGACACCTGTCAAAGAGGAAGGGGGTTCAGGGACTGAGTAAAGTAGATGAAGGGATTAAGCAAAAACAGCTTATAGACACAGGCAACAGCATAGCTCTTACTAGAGAGAAAGGGCAGTCGGGGCAGGGAGAAAGGGTAAAGGGGGGGTTAAACTGACAGAACAAGACTTGACTTTGAGTGGTGAACTCACTGTACAGTATACGGATGATGTGTTATAGAATTGTACACTTAGAATTAATTATAGAATTGAGAACTGTATAATTTTATTAAACAATGTCACCCCAATACATTCAGTAAATTTTTCAAAGGGAAAGAAAAGCCAACAATATCTTGGCACAGAGGCTGAAATGCTGCGAAGTATAGGTGGCTGGGAGATTAAGAAAAAGTGCAGAGCTTTGGCTTTCCAGCAGGGAGCCCAGCTCCGGTCAGTTCACTCTGCAGTTGAATCGAGTTGCCTGCCAGAAGTGAGCGTTATGCTCTACGGAGGAATAGATCATTGAGCGCCTCACATGCCCTGCCTACTTCTAGGCACAATGTACAAAAACGAAACAAGGCAAACCTAGAATTCTATACTTGGGAAAATATTCTTCAAAAGTAAAGACCTAATAAAGACATTTGCAGACAAATTAAGAGAATTTTTCACCTGCAGACTCACACTACAGGGAATAAAGGAAATTCTAGAGCTAAAGGAAAATAATTCTAGATAGAAATAGGGAAATAAACTAATAAATTAAAGCTGAAAGATAAATATATGAGTTAGTGTAAGTGACTATTGACTATATAAAATGATCATGTTTATGGCCTTAATATATATAAATAATATATTAATTAAAATACACAAAATAAATAGCATTAAAATTACAGTAATGGGCACTCCCAGAATGGCATGGTTGGTTCCTCTGGAAATCTGCTTCCTCATTAAAACAGGAAAACATATCATTTTTTCCAGAACTCTATAAATTAAATAAAGGCTAGCAACAATCCAGGAATGTTTATAAAAATGCTGCTTCTTTCATCCTTGCCCTACCCCATCCTGATCTATTAATATCCATAATCAACTTGAAAACCATGAAATAGACTTGTAATTTCTGTTGCTATGAAAACAAGTAGTTTAATAGGCACTGGAGGGCCAGGAAGGGTTTAAATCTCCTCAAAAGCTCAATCTCCAGATAGCTCTCATTATTTGACTGGCAGATCACTGAAAACAATTTGTTCTCCCGCTGTCCTTATTTGACTCTGACTCACAACTATGCAAACAGCCTTAGTCTCAAGGAAGTTGTTGAAAATAACCAGGTGCAATTATTTGAAGCTACCTGACACTATTACAAATTGTGGCACACTAGAATCTGATCAAATTACTCAAAAAAGAAACCTGGGGAATGAGATCGATAAGGGGCTTTGGTATGATTCACAATATTCCTGAGAAAGCAGATGACCATGAACATGCACAAGGCTGTGTAAGCCCAGAACATACCTGAGAACGCCCTGTACACACAGGAAGTGAAGACAAAGGCAAATAAACTGCTCTTCAGAGTGTTGTAAACATACCCCAAAACTTGCAGGGAGCCCCTCAGTGAAAGCTGGACAATGTATTGGTTCAATGCATTTCAAGACATTACTCTCCAATCATTAGGTGACCACAGGTCTAACCTGGCAGTTTTAAGTGACTGCACACAAAAATGAATAAAGATTATAGAAAATTAGTCCATAATTCTTTTTTAATAATGTTTTTATTATTATTCTATTACAGCTGTCCCAATTTTTCCCTCTTTGCCCTCCTCCACCCATCCCACTACCCTCTTCCCACAGTCAATTCCCACACAGTTGTCTGTGACCATGAGTCATTCATACATGGTCTTTGTCTAGTCCCTTCCTCTTTCCACTCTTACCCCCTTACCCCATCCCTTCTGTTCACTTTCAGTCTCTTCCATGTTTCCATGCCTGTGATTCTGTTTTGTTAGTTAGTTTATTTTGTTCATTAGATTCTGCTTATAAATGAGATCATACGGTATTTGTATTTCACTGCCTGGCTTATTTCACTTAGAATAATATTCTCCACTTTCATCCATGCTATAGCAAAAGGTAGGAGTTCTATTTAAAACATTAATAAAGCCCTGGCCAGGTGGCTCAGTTTGTTGGAGCATTGTCTAGTACACCAAGCAGGTGTGGGTTCAATCCCCTGTCAGGGCATGTACCTAGGGGAAGGTTCAATATGGGGCTGGGGCGCATATGGCAGGCAACCAATCAGTGATGTCTCTCTCTTTCTTCCTCTTCCCCTTTCTCTCTCTCTGAAATCAATGAAACATATCCTTGGTTGAGGATTAAAAAAATACCCATAGCATATGATCTTAGCAAATAGAAGGAGCAACAAACCTCGGGGAAGAGAAATGATTTCCTGAGTTCAAGAAAGTCACAGTCTGGCTTACACACAGGGAAAGCAGCAGTCAAAAGAAACTTTCTCTTAGGAAGCCTAGACATTGCACTTACTAGACAAAGACTTACTAGACATCAGCTACTATAAATATGTTCAAAGAAATAAAGAAATTGACTAAAAAATTAAAAGAAAATAGTATACAGATGCCTTACCAAATATGAAATATCAGTAATGTAGAAATTATTGAGAGGAACTAAATAGAGATTCTGGCATTGTAAAGTTCAATAGCTAAAATGGAAAGTTCTCTAGAAGGCAACAACATTGATACATGTATGATGTAAACAGAACACAGTTGGATGATTAAGTGGAAATGCAAGGCGAAAAACAAAGGGCATCTAAAGAGACCATTAGTTTTTAACTTGGAAATCTGGGATGGCAGAATTCCAATTAAGAAGTTTCTGTAGAAACAAAAGGTAACCTATTTTATTTTTTAATTTTTTAGTTTGAGACAACTTGCAGACTTCTCAGGTAAGTGTCCTTCATCTCTTTAACTTGGTCTTAAGATCTTTTTTCCCAAGGTTTATTGAGATATAATTGACATATGACATCGTGTAAGTTTAAAGTGTACAAAATAGTGATTCTATATACGTAATATATGGCAATATGATTGCTACAGTAAGGTTAGATAACATTCATCATTAAGCTCTTTGATTATCTGGCTAAGGCTTCTTATTTTGGCCTCTTTATCAGCTCACTCTCCTATCCATCCAAATCCTTTAATTCCCCAAAGGTGACTATTTTATGCCATGGTGTCTTCATTCAACAACCTCCTAAATCATTCTCCCAAATTAGGTGAAAGTCTAATGGGAAACTCCCTGATCCCTCTCTCCAGTCTACTTCTTCTTTGGGTATTGTCTGTATTACAGCACATCTCCCAGAGCATCATCAACGTCAATGTACTTGTTCTGCTTCTTCCTGATACTCTAACCTTCCCAAGGGAAAGGGGCTGATTACTTTGACTCTTTTAGTCAACACCTAACCCAGTTCTGGTGTCATGCCAGCTGACTATGAGAGAAGAAGGACACCATGAATGATGAAAAGATAAGAAAACAAAGTTAGAACATTTAATATTTGGACCAAAGGAAGAGAGTCCTTAAAAAATAAAAATAAGCTTAAGATAAAGCCAAAGGAGAATGGTGACAATAATAAAATTTTGAGGATAAAATTAGTTCTTCTAAGCTTCTATAGATATAATTTTAATGTTTTTATGGATTATTCCCTTATGTATTATATTCTTAATGTATACACACAGATATAATACCAGGCACAAATAACACCCCTTTTTATTACAAAATCATAAGCGTGCAATTCTGTAACATAACAATATCACACGCAAGCACACCGTATTTTAGGTGAAATGTTCAAGTTATAACTATAAATTATCAAACCCACATTATTGCCTTACCAGCCACTTCAAGCCAGTGTTACTTCAAGCCAGTTTTACTTCTGCTGGACCCTATATGTTTATTAACTTTGGGTGTATTTTACATGAGATGTATGAATTTATTGTAAAAAGAAAAAAATTACAAAAATATCTTGAGCTAGAATTTCTTTGGGGAAAATCACTAGGTTTAAAATCAATGTGTTTTTTTTTTTTTAGATTTATTTTTATTTATTTTTAGAGAGAGGGGAAGGGAGGGAGAAAGAGAGGGAGAGAAACAGCAATGTATAGTTGCCCCTCAGATGGCCCTCACGGGGACCTGGCCCGCAACCCAGGCATGTGCTCTGACTGGGAATCGAACCGGGACTGCTTGGTTCCCAGCCCGCGCTCAATCCACTGAGCTACACCAGCCAGGTAAAATCAATGTTTTTTATGTTCTCCATAAAGTAGAGATCTAAATTTCTTGCCAGGGTTTACTTTTCAGTTTCTTTTGAATTAAATACAAAATTTTCTAACCAAACACAGTCATACTATGAGCTAGGATGTAATGAACTCATGACATCTGTGAACGCTTATAGCAAGTTAATTAGAAAATGTAGATTTAAAAAATTAAATAATGTGTATTTTATTTTATTTGTTATTATATTATTTTAAAAATAAATTTTTGAATTCAATAATTTAAGTTTTACCCACAAAATTTCTAAGACATATACATATGAACACCCAGTCATTCCAGGCAATAGAAGCAGCATATTTCAAAGCCTGGTGTAAAATGAAAGGGCATGGTAGGCTTTTTATGAAATGGAGAAATCTACTGCTAAATTACCCTGGGCGAGACCATTTTACTGTTCATGTTCAAATCAAAGAGTTTCCATTTAACAGTACTTAACTGTTGTAGCTTGCACCATTTCCACTTCATTACTGCCTTCGCATATATTCTAGTTCTGACATTATGTACTCATTTTATTAGAAAAACAAACACTGTGGCAGTGTTTATGTTTTAAAATACTTCTAACATGATCTACTTTTTTTTTAATACATTCAGAATTGAAGTTGACCTTTCCATCAGAGACCAGTGATGCTATAAATGACCAATCACGGTTGATGAGCAAAGCTGTAGACTAATGTGAAGGTCAAAGAACAACATGTAATGATCATACTTAACCAAGTGTACAAGGCATGAAAATGCTAATACTGAGCTCTGGTGGCAAAGCACAGGGAAGTAGTGACACAACATGAATCTCTTCGCTTGCACATGATTGTGAGGAGGTTAAGAACTAGAACCAACTCATCTGCTCTCAAATGTATTCATCTGAAGGTCAGCCTAGTAGATAATTTTAGACATCATAGCTCATACGTACCCATGCTCTATTACTAATTTAATTTCTAGTTCAGTTCAGAATGGCTTTTAAAAAAATGGCGCAAAGGTGGAAGTATTTAAAGTCTCAAGGCAGCATTGCCTGTAACATCTGGAAAGAATAGTCACACAGGGATCATTTTAGGTTTGAGTGTAGCACACCTTCTTAATTTCTTTTAGACCCTGATAATAGGTAATATTAAAGGAGTAAGAATCTGATTGGAAAACCTTGACTCATTTGCATATTTGTAATTGTCATTTACATCTGACAAGCCTCTTTTCCCTTTGCAACGACTGCTCCCTTGAAGATTTGCTTTGCCCCCACAGCAGCAGTCTCACCCTTTTAGATTACAGAACGAGCAAGCTGCTTTTCAAAGGAAGATATCCGGGAGAAGGTGTCTCTCCGAGACAGATATTATGTTTCTGAGGCAGAGAATGGACTTCTACTCACCCCCATTCTCCTTTTCGTTTCTATATTCCTACAACTCAATTTACTAGCAAATAAATAGGAAAGGAGGCTTGAATACAGCTGTGCTTCTCCATCTTTTCTATGTCATGCAAACTACAGAAAGTAATAATACTGGTAAGCTATACCAGGCAAATTAGAGGAGATTTGAGGGTATATTTATGTATATGATGTTTAAGATTAAGTCTTAATAAATAAATGCATTTACTATAAACATGGCTGGCCCATATTGTTTCAGGATCTATTAAGAATTCTTTAACTTATTTTTGTCTGATATTGAAAATAATAATGACTACATCATTTGTGTAACAGATTAAAATTTATTAAGCATTTTTGTGTTTTTCACCTTATTTCTACTAATAATGTATATCAGCCTCTGTGTCTGTAAGTCTTCCCTTGTGTGCTAGATGAGCCCTGCTTTGTTCTCTAGAATGAATCCTGGGACATCTGTTAGAATTGATAAACCTGCAATGACACATCAGAACACCCCAAATTCATATTTTACATCATGGCTCACTCTTCATCTAATACATTAAATGAGTTTGGACAAGTGTATAATGACATCTATCCATCATTATGGTGTTCTACGGAGTATTTTCATTGCTCTAAAAATCCTCTGTGCTCTGCCTGTTCATCCTCACTCCACCCACACAACCCTGGTAACTGCTGACCTTTTACTGCCTTCAGTCTTGTCTTTTCCAAAATGTCATACGGTTGGAATCATGCAGTCTGTAGCCTTTTAAATTGACTTAGTAATATGCATTTAAGGTTCCCAAGTGTCTTTTCATGGCTTGATAGCTCATTTATTTTTAGCGTTGAATAATATCCCATTTTTTTAATATACCAAAGTTTGTTTATCCATTCACACATTGAAGGACAGACATCTTGGTTTCTTCCAGCTTTTGGCAATTATGAATAAAGTTGATATAAACATCCACTTGCAGGTTTTTGTGTGGGTGTAAGTTTTCAACTCTTTTAGGTAAATACTAAGGAGTGTGATTTCTGGATCACATGGTAAGACTAGGTTTGGTTTTGTAAGAAACCACCCAACTGTCTTCCACACTGGCTGTACCATATTGCATTCCCACCTGCAATGAATGAGACTGGCTGTTCCTCCACGTTCTCTCCAGCATTAGACTTTGACCATTCTAACAGGTGTGTAGTGGTGTCTCATTGTTTGAATTTGCATTTCCCTGATGACATAACATATGGAGCGTATTTCCATGTGCTTATTTGCCATCTGCATATATTGTCTGGTGAGGTGTCTATTCAAGTCTTTGGCCCATTTCTTGATTAGGTTGAGAAATGGGCCAAAATATTTGAGTTTTTTATTGTTGAGTTTTAAGAATTCTTTGTGTATTTTGGCTTACAGTCCTCATTAGATATGCACGTTTTATGTAAGCTTGAGACAAATGTGCAGTCTGCTGTTGTTGAATGAAGTAGTCTATAGATAACAATTGCATGCAGTTGATTGATAATGCTTTGTTCAGCTGTGTCCTTGCTGATCTTTGGCTTGCTGTATATGTCTGTTTCAGATAGAGGAGTGTTGAAGTTTCTAACTAAGATAGTGAACAACTCTATTTCTCTTTTAGTTTTTTTTTCACTTAGTTTGCCATGTACGTTAAGGATTCTTATGTCATCTTGGACTATTGACCTCTACGTCATTTTGTAATACTTTTTATCTCTGATAACTTTTTCTGATATTGAAGTATAGGTCAAAACATTTTATTAGAAGGTATTATCTAGTGATTCTCAAAAACAAGTCTTTAATTTTGTTTTATTCACTCACTTGACAAATATTTATTGAGTGCTTGCAATGTGATAGAGTATTGCTTATAATACTCCTGAAGAGCCATTTACACAAAAAATTTGTGTGTGTGTAAATGTTATATATTGTTTTTCTCAAATACTCTTGACTAAGCATTCCAACCTGTACACTTCCCAATCAGCTTTTTCTTCCTTTTTTTTGTTTTTTTCCCCTAGAAAATCAGACCTATTTTCTATATAGTATGTAATAGAAAATGAGTTTTTAAAATTGTGTCACAATTTTGTTTTAATCTTATAGTTATTTATTTTCCCTAGAGTGTTCACTTTGAAAAGAAAAATTAACACTTGAATATCTATTTTCTAGATTTTTTGGTGGGGACTGGCATTTTGATTTAACAACTTGGAATTGTAAATGACATTTTAACTTTTATTGTAAGTGGTTTTGGGCAGTGAGTTTCAAAATTTAGCCTGCACAGAATGAGCTGGAGAATTTGCTAAACAAATTGCTGATCCCTTCCCCAGAGTTTTATTCAGTAGGTGCCACTGAGATAGGGTCGAAGAATTTGCATTTTAAACAAGTTCCCAGGTGATGTTGCTGGTCAGACACCACCCTGAGAGGACAGCTAGTTTAGCATATAAAACCCAGGACATGGATCTAAGTCTAGTCCTGGCTTCAGCACTCGTCAAGGAACTACCACTGATGAACTATTTAATTTTTGCCATCTCATCTATGAAGTAGCAATCATTATAACCCTGCTTCTTCAGGTTTGCTGTGAGTGGCCAATGACAAACAGTTATTTAATTCTCCCTAATTTAAAGGTGTACTAATTTAAAGACTGATCTAAAAACCTGCAGTATTTTACTTTATACATCTTAAAAGTTAGTGCTTCTTTGGCTTAAAATCCATTTTATAAAGAATATACTTAGGTTAGTGAGCCTTTTAAAATCCTGTTTTGGAATTAGAAGATACATAAATACAGCTGCATTGTTTCATTTCTTAGACTTTAAAATTTTTAAGTTAGTTTTTAAAATGTTTTTCTATTGCCTCACAAAAAATCGTTCTCCAGCGAATGTCATATAATACTGAAACAGGAACGAGGGTGCTCCTAATTAAAATAGTTGGCTTTGGTACTATTGTTATTGAATTTTGAGCTGGTAAATCCCCCAGGTAATTATATAAAATTTCAACAGATGTTCGTCACTTCATTTTTATTTCATGAGGCTAGGAAACAGAAATCCAAAAGCACTCTACTAAAATTGTAAGTCCTTTTTAAAAAAAAAAATTAGATACCTTGTGTTTGTAAAGGAGAATTTAGACATAGAAAAGAGGGAATTTTGCACTATTTTTATTTAGCAACAGATACAAGAAATGTTTATTATCAATGAAGTTTAGACCACTTTACAATGTGAACTACATACTATGATAAATTAGTTAAAATATGTGCCTTGATGTGTTTATAATCTAGTGGGGCATATAGCTTCATATTCAATGAATTAAAAGCTAAATGAAAATATTTTTAAAGTGTTATATAAATGCTGTGAAATTTTTAGTGCGGAGGTTTGAATTAAGGAATTTTGAGTCTAGGAATTCTAAGAAGGCTTGGAAGTGAGAGTATATTTGAAATATGTTGTGGAGGATAAATCACATAGTGCAGAGGAAAGACTGAGAACAGGGTTATTAGTATGCCCAGAAGAAAAACTGGCATAAGGGAGAAAGAAAAAAAATGAAAGTGCATGATGTATTGGAGTAATCGCGTGAACGTATAAATCTGGGTGTCTGAGTTAGGTCGTATGTTAAAATTTTGGCCAGATATTTGTACAGAAAGTCATTCCTCAGATCCCAATGACTTTATCCACAGAAGAGTGGTGAGCAAACTGTGGCCTATGGGCCAATTCTGGCCTGATGCCTGTTTTTGTAAACGCAGTTTTTATAGGAACATGGACATAACCCTTCATTTAAGCAGTCCATGGATGTTTTTGTGCTGTAAAGACAGAGCTAAATCATTGTAACGGAGACTGTGTAGTCCACAAGCCTAAATATTTACTGTGTGACCTTTATAGAAGACATCCTCTGACCCTAGTTATGCACCAATGAAATGCCAGTCTGTGGACTGTCAGTTACAAATATGTGACTAGATAAAGAGTTTGCATTTGAATGCAAATTAATTCTCTGCTTCCTTTATCAATAAAGTCTTGCTCTGAAAAAGTCAGTTGATCTGGATAGTGTATATAGTGAATCGAAATAGAATTTACTGAAGCTTCTTATTTACCAACATGTAGTTCAGCTCAAGAATCTCACATTGAGTCAGTTAAAATGTATTGAAGATTTCTCAGCAGGAGGGCAGAGTCAGGTGGTCATTGTAGAAAGGGTCAATGAGGTCAAACGAAATTTTTGAGTCAAACAGCACTGGTTTCAAACCTTGGGGAGTCAGCCAGGAAGGAGATTTGACACTCGTGGAAGAAAGTTTATTTTTCCTTGATTTATGTTCTAAAAACACCACACCAGAACTTTGATCTGGTTCAAGGATCCTACCTACTCCAGCAGTTGGTGGATCAGGAACTTCGTCCATCATACGCAGTGGAATTCAGTGGGAGAGGTGGGGAGCCGTTCCGCATAACTAGAATGGTTTACTACCTATGCTAGGGTAAGACTGTGGAAGCTATCAGAAGAACTATACTATTGAACACTTTGTATTTCTGCTATTCATGAAGCTAATAAAATTTACAACAACTCTTTGTAGATACTTTCAATCAGTTATGTTAAAATAGCCTATAATATTATAATGAATCAAAAGATATTTAGGTATATCTCAACCTAAAGAATAAGCCTGGAGAATATATCTCTCATTTGGTATATTTACAAGATCAAAGGCCAATTGACCTAACTTAATAGCATTTCATTTTTTCCTTGCAAGTGTATTTTTCTTATTATTTTAATTAGTGTAAATACCCAGGAGATTCTCAAATGGGGAGGGATAATATTTTAATTGCTTAATTTGTATAATGGTAAGACTTTAGAAACTGATTACTGATGAGAAAATAGTATGGACTTTACATCTCTCTTATTTATAATGACTGTTTAGTGACTTGTTCATCATCACCTGGGATCTTTACATTTGCAACATCTGGGTGTATAGCACTACTTTCTTTAAACCTTTACTACTCTGTGGTTTATGATATGTTTCATTAGAAAGGAAATGTTTTTATAAAACATCCTACTTTATGCTTTGTATGGAAAAGCCAGCTTGAAGGTTGGTGGAGCAACGCTGGTATTTTATGGGTGACGCACAGTTAGGTGTGATCGTTACAGCTGCAATCGTTTTACACATAGGAGGGGAGCTGATTTTCTTTGTAGGTACATGGTTGAGTAATCTCATCCCAGACACAGGCAAGTGTTTTGTGATTCTTCATTTTTCCATTAAGAATCGAATATAAATCATGCGCCCTGAGTTAATGCAGATGAAGGGGAACCCATAAAAACAGAATTTATTTATAAAAAATTGTGTATTTGTATTCTTGCATGTTTAAACTTCA
>PVJI01030315.1:0-14342 GCA_004026765.1 Micronycteris hirsuta | reverse complement strand
TTGGGTGATGGGGATATTCTTTTTCTGACTCTGTGGACAGGAAGAGCAACTGACTGATTGAGATGGAGCTGAAAGTAGAACCTTTTTGAGCAGAAACCAGGCTGCCATGACAATCAGATCATGATTACTCTATGAAATATTAATAAATGGTCACATCTGCTCCTTGGCCAAAGCAGTCAATATTACATTGGTTTTTATATTTTGGACAACTTGAGTGGGCTGCAGAAGATGAGGTAGAGGGTTAAAATGTGGGTTAATTGCTGGTGATAGTTGTGGCAAAATGAAAAAAAACAATGGTTGGCATTGGAGAGGCTGCCTTCATGGGGAGGGGACCAGCTTCATGCTGACATGAGGGGCTCCATCGGAGACTCTGGGAATCCAGCCCTTGTTTCCTTCCCATTGGAGGTTGTGTGGACAGGTTTTGACTTTCCCTGGGGTGTGGTTCCAGCTGTCAGTATCCAGGAGGACAGGTCTGCTCCTCTATTTCCATGGATACAACTCTGATCCAAGCCACCTCTGTCTCTGGGACTACTGCACAATCTCCTGAACTGATTTCTCTGCATCTGTAGGCATTTGTTTATTTATTTATCTATGTCTATTTTCCATTATGCATCTGTCATTCTGTAAATAAGACCATGCCACTTAAAATTCTTCAGCGGCATCCTTGTCTCAAACCACCCTCCTCTTGTTCTGAATTCTTCCCTGTGGCAGGCCGTTGATACCTGCAGTTCTCTCTGGCTGGAGAGTTTGTCACATGTTTGGATCTGTTACATCTTCAGATTTTCTCAGATGTCCCCTCTTTACATACACTTCATTTGCCCCTTGTTTTTCACCTTCTTAACCCAACTCTGCCCTAGACACTCTTCACAGTGTCACCCTTTGCCATCAGAGGTGATTATCTGAAGACACCTTTGCTGTGCTTGTGGTTGTTTAGTAGACCATCACATATATAACATAAGAATCTTGTCTGAGTGATGACTGTTGTCCCAATGCTCATAACTCAGTAGTCACTCAAGAAAGTGTACTATTCAATGAATCTCTCTACAAAGCTCTAGGTTTGTGGCTATCCCTGCAGCTTCTAGAATCTTTCCAAAGCCATACAGTGTCAGGAGTAGGAAAATGGAAAGAAGCTTCTTGAAAATCTCATCTCTGTATATTTTGGGGTTTAGTTATCTCTTGCAGGTTAGGAATTCAGTTTTTTCATCTCTAAATAATACCAGTTTTAAATGGACTAGATAACCTCTTATGATATTTCTGCTCTGAATTTTGATGATTTTAATGTGTGACCCTGTCTCTCAGAGATCCCCATTTTACTCAGATTTTAGAAAGGGAATAATCATACACAGATATTTGTGGCATTCTTGTAGATGCTGTGTGTTTTATGAGATAGCTGTACTGACCTTGCTTTTTTTTTGTCTTGGAGAAAATGTTTCTCTGATTTGGTTGTAGGTCTGATTCAGAAAAGTTTAATTTTTTTTTAAAGAGTAAGAGACTTGTGTGGGGTGTGCATCAGCATTGCATTGAAGAATTGTGAGCCGTGTTCTCTTATAGAGTGCATGCCAGGGTTCCATCTGGTCACAAAAGGAGGGGATGTTGCCCTTCCCACTTCTTTTACAGGCCCGAATTTGTGGGGACAAGGAGTTAATTATCACCTCTCAGGATGCTTCCAAAAAAAATAACTTTTCTCATGCTGGTTCTCAGAAGGGAGGAGACCCACACAGACAATTATTTCCTTAGCCCTTTGCCCGATATCCTTGACCTTTGATTATGAGATTCCTGCAGAATTCCATGTGGAGAGAAGTGTTGGCTGAAGAGGCCCCCACTAATCCCCCTACTTGGTGATTATAATGAATGTGGGTATTCACCCTGCCCTGAGTCACTGTGGGAGCCAGTTGGCTTTGGCAAAGGAAACTGCATGGAATTTCCTCCCCACAGTTGTCAAGTTCAGACTCTACAGAGAGGAAATGGAGTCATACATGAAAACCTCCACTCTGCCGTGGCTCCTCTCAGCCCATCGAGAAATGAGCTGCAATGAGGCTGAGAGGAAGTGGGTTTGGAAGGTCTAAGCTGTGTAGTCTCAGCCCTGGGAGGATATGAGGGAAGATGCAGAATGCTTGTCAAGATGAATTTAAGTCCCTTTCTCACCTCATGTGGAAACTCACACTTGTAGTGGCTGGCCTTGTATGTGATCCCTGTGCCAAGTGATCCATATTTTCTGTTTCATTTAGTCCTGACAACAGTGCTGGAAGCAGGATTTTATTTTTAAATCATGAGTACATAGAATAGGCTCTTTTAAAAGGATGACAATTTTGTCCAAAGTCATACAATCAGTACCTAGAGGTGAAATGTTTCAGTTTTCTTTTGCTGTGTAACAAATCATCCCAAAACTTAATGGTGTTTGAGTAAAATGACAACCAATTATTATACTCACAGATTCCGTGGGTCAGGACTTTAGACAAGGCACAGTGAAATGACCGTCCTCTGCTTCACCAAGGACGCCAATGACTGTAAGTGTTTCTGGTTGGAGGGGATCTCGGGAAGCCTGGGTTCTGCTGGAGTCACTGCCAAGAGCACTTACACGTGGTCTCTACATGTAGCTTGGGCTTATCCTAACATGGTGCCTGGTTTTGAGGGGATGTGTCCTAAGAGGGACCATCAGAGACCAAGTATTCCTAAGGACTGCAGCAGGAAGTGCAAGGCTTCTCCTGACCTAGTAAGTCACCTAGCATCACCTCCTCCTTACTCTGTGGCTTGGAGCTCTTACATGTCAGTCCCATTTCAAATAGATCCCACCTCTCCATGGAATGGGTGTCCGAGAATTTATGGCTATGGTTTAGAATAGCCACACAGGCTTTGAAACCAGGTCTCCTGACTACATCCATCGTCCTCCTCATTAGACAGGTTGCCTGGGTGTAAGAGTCAGTGTATCCTGAGGGAGGCTTCAGGAGGGACATAGAGAGTATCTTTAACATGGATGCATCACTAAGTCCTTGGGGCCATTTGAAATAAAATTTGAGTAGCAGCATAGCGTAAGGAGGCAGATTTTGGAGTGGGAGCCAGGTGGCCTCACCGGGCAGCTCTGGATGACCTGTTGCAACTTTCTTGACTTAGGTCTTCCTCTGTGGGAGGGGATAATCACAGTACTTCCTGGCCCATGTGTAGGACGCAATGCCTAGGGGATGTGAAGGCCTTGAGGACTTTCCAGTCTGCCCTTCGGAGAGAAGGAAGGTCCCTGTGTCCATGAGGAGACCCTCTTGTCAGCCCGTGGCTCTCGGACACACTCAGGGGGCAAGCCAGCCTCCTAAACCTGGTTGGAATCTCTGAAGCCTAATCAAATACTCTCAGATCACAGGGTCTTTTCCTCCCTAAATCATTTATATACACTGAGCATGTTCTACATTGTTCATTGGCAAATTCATCACATCCTGGAAAGGGTAATAAATGCAAGATTACAACATCCTCTTAAAATCTTGGCCTCCCTGAGAACTAGGTGAGTAGCCACAGGCATAACACGAAGCCTCGCACGACCTCGGTTTTATGGCGATGATCAGTGCTTCTGCTTCTCAGGGACACCATGGGGACTGAATGAACTGATGTGAGAAAGTGTTTTCTAATCTGATAAGTGTAATTTATGTTAGATTTTTTATTTTTACCATTTCTTCTAGCACTTAGCAAGTAGAGTGCTTCACCCACAGCCAGTGCTTAATAAATACGCACACTGCAGTGCTAGACCTCAAATCAAGTTCATGTCAGAAGGAGATTGGAACTTTCATCTCTTTTACCTGGGGAGGGTGTCATAGAAGGCCTTCCATATGAATTGACCACACTGTTTTATTTTACCTGCCAGGCTGGAAGAGGGATTGCAGGCCTTTCACAGCATTGATCTAACTGACTTAATCACAGCATTGATTAAGGAAAAATGATTCTGTCACTTTAATTAAATAGCTAAGGATATGAACCCCAGTCTCAGGCTATGTACTTTGGGGTAATGTCGGCATGGGAAAAGCGAGCTGGGCCTGTGGTTTGGGGGCTCCTTTTCTAGGAGATTTTGGAAGCTGACTGAATTTTTGCAATGACTCACTTTATCTATTAGAGACTCAATCACATGAACCTAGGAAATGCAAGGAAACAGTTCTCCCCAGGTCGGGCCTCTGCGGGAAGGGACACCTGAACAAACTCACAAGAGACAAATCATGGCACAGGGCACATTTCTGAATATTTTCAATCTGCTCTATTTTTATTGTAATCAATGAATCTATGTTTTAAACAGCAGGCCTTTATCAGGTTCCCACTGCGTGCTCACACTGTTTTAGGAGCTATGGGGACTACAGATTAGAAGAAGCTGTCCCTGCATTTGTGACAATTTTTTGGTGCATGTGCTAAGAAAACCTTTCAGAGCACGGCACTGAGTATACATGAGGACCATGCAGTGAGGCTGCAGAGAAGCTTCAGGGTAGGCTGGGCTCTTGAACTGGAAATAGCACAGGCAGTCAGCATTTGAGTTGTATTTCATTCAATTTCCTTCTAACTACTTATGCGATACTGGGCAAGTTGCTTAACCAATTTGAATCCCAGCTTCCCACCTGTTAAATAGTCTCATACAGAAGAAGAGAATCCAATGAGATCCACAGAGCAAAGCATCAAACTCAATGCAGTAACCACTACTTACTAGGATCATTTGAAAGGAAGATCAGGAGGAATTGCCTTGGATGGTGTTTTGATTATTTCTGTCTAAAAATCTACCACCAAACTTAGTGGCTTAAACAACAACTACTTAAAATATCTCACGACTCCATGGCTCTACTGGAACCCAGCAACCTGGTTCCTCTACTGCGTCTCTTGAGGCTTCCCACGTGCTCGCAGTCAGATGGGGCTGGGCCCTCAGCACTGCTCTCCACATCCTCTGTCTTTGCGCGGCATCTCACTCTGATAATAACCCGAATGAGCCTCAAAGTGTGTTCCCCCAAAGTCTCTAGGTAGGAGCCCAGGTTGGCTGACTGACACTTTTGAGGCAGGAGACAGCATAGGAAGAACTCTGATACTGGGCTGCTGTTACTGGCCAGAGTCCAGCACCCTGATTGCCAGGAAATGCTTTTTAGCACTTAGGTAGAATGAATAGTAAACTGAGGCAGAAAGGAGGAGGGAGATACGTCTCACACACAAACTCAGCAGTCCTGAGCCCGGTCCAATAATGTTTCCAGGTGTTCCAACATCACAAGAAACACTGTGTTAGCAAGGAAGGAGGGAAGCCTTGAAATTCTATGTAGCATTTCCCCTGTCTGGGAAAGAAAGCCTTGAAACTGTGCTTTCATCCCAGGGCCTGGGATGCAGGAGAGGCTCCACGGTGCCCGAAGAGGAAGCCCATAATACAACTTTGTTTAACTGTCTACCTCTGGTCACTTTCTGTTTTATGAGGGAGTCCCTATTGCTTATAGAAAGAGCCCGTGAATAACTTTAGAAAAGCGTCCCAAATTTAATTAACTGCCTCCTGTTATGTATTTGTTTTACAACAAGATGAGCTAATGGAGTCTGGAGCAAGATAAGGATTCAGGCTAACAGATCCCAACATGTACCTAAGTTTGGGTAGTCACATCCTTCAGGGAAAGCTGGCACCACCTTTACCCGTTAATCAAGGTGTAACTTTTTACTCCCATCCCACCAGCTTTGTAAGTCCTCAGAACAAAGGACTTGGGGGGCTTTGGGTGCTTGGGGCAGTCTTGGTGCTCTTGGCTCTCTGGCCACCTGGCTTCAGGCCACCTGGGGGCTTGCCACTCTGGTCTTCAGCTGCTCTTACTTTTGCCACCTGGCTTTTCTCTGAACCTTTGTCTTTCACCACCCCCTTTCCCCCCAACCTAGCTAGTCCCATGATAAACTGATCGCATGCTAATAGATTGGCTGATCTGTAATTCTTTATATGTGTCAGCATATAAAGGTCTCTCCCATCGACACTTTGACTTTGGTCTTATGAGATTCTAAGCAGAGAACACAGTCATGCTGTGCTAAACATCTGATGTACTGAAACCCACAAGGAAATACATTTATGTTGTTTTAAGCTACTAAATTAGTTGTAAATTGTTACAGTGGTGATGGGTTTGACAATTTTTTCCCTTCCTTCATCTCTTCCCCTTCTCTCATTTTATTCAGATCAAGTTTCTCTGCAGCCTTCAAGGGGAGGTGAATAACAGGAGTGTCTTGATCTATGTAGAAGGAGGTGGAGGCCAGATCACTTGACAATCTGGACTCAATGCTGAGCTCCAGGCTGCTGGTTGAAGATACTCAGGAAATGGCCCTCACAGGAAGACTCCTGGGCTACTTTTATACAACCCTCATCACCTTGGAGTGTGTGAACAGAAATCAGTGTTCTACAAGCTCACTCTGGGATCCCTTTTCATCCCTCTTCCTCTCCTTTGCCTCTTGGTCATTCTGCCAATGTTCCTCCCCACGAACTACCTCAAAGGTGTAGTGGGATTTGTCACTCACACCCCCTTTAAAACTTCCTTCCCCAAGGGTTTTCAGGAACCACTACAGAGGACACACGGACAGAACCAAGGGGGAGGGTGGAAGAAGGGGAAGGAGGTGGGTTTGGAGGGGGTGGGGAGAGGAGAGGGGAGAGGATGCAGACAACTATAATTGAACAACAATAAAGTAATTAAAAAAAAAGAAAAAAACACTTCCTGTATGCACCAAATGTGTCGGCTAAGCAGGCCATGAGGAGCAGTTACAGTGAATTCTGTGCCTGTGCTGGATGGGTTCTACTCTGGCATCAAGAGAGGGGCAAACACAAAGTTAAGGCCCCACTAATATTCCAAGCTACACAGTCAGTTATTGTTTCTACTTAGATGCATGCCCATTACAGTCTTCAGATTCCTGTCTGAGAACAAATGCACATCCCAAAATTTATCTTCTCTCATTGGAATTCTGTGCCTCCCTGTGTCTGTTGATATGCCCAGCACCTGTAGGGAGAGAATGGGGACTCTGACTTGGCTTTACTATAGCTCTTCATAGTTAGAAAACACAGCTGAGTTGGAGCCAATGGAGTTTGCTTTTCGGAAGGCTGATGTGAAAACAGGCCAAGCTTATTGGTGCCTTCCTCCTGCAATTCTCCCTTCCATGTCTCTAGGCACAGAATTCTCCATTGGGATGGATTTCATCTAATACAGAACAAGTAATATATACCCTTTGTCTTTCAAAAGAGGAAAACTGAGTTCCTGTGTAGGAAGCTAACCAGCCCACGACCAGAGTAGCAGAGGTTTATTGTGTGTGTCTTGCCATATAAAAGGGGATGAAAGCTCATCAGGCAAAGAAACAGCTGAGGTTTCTGGACCCTGCTCAGTGTGGTGAGCCCTAGATTCACAACGCCTATGGGAAGGTTTTTGCACTGATATTGGGAACGGAAGCAGGGAGACTATGAGTACACATTATTCGGTGCTGAAGGGCCCAAGTAAGCAGAGAAACAGGTGATATTAAGGACATCAACACAATCGAGGCTGGGAGGTCTTTGTGAATTAAAGTGCCTTTTCCAAAGAAGGCTGGAGATTAAGTAGATATCTAAGAGCATATGACGCTTGTACTTGGGAGCTCAGATATCCTCTCTTGGACATCAGGGATAAATATGCCCAGGAGAGCTTTTCTGCTTGACAAGGGAATGCTTCTTGGCAGTGTGGAGTAGTGGCAAGTGCTTTGGAATTCAGCCTCTTCCACTTACTAGCCCTGTGACCTTGGCCAGATTTTCTCTAAGCTGGAGTTTCTTTGCTTTTTTAAATATATTTTATTGATTACGCTATTACAGTTGTCACATTTTCCCCCTTTCCTTTGCCTTGCATACCCCCTCCCACCCACATTCCCCACCCTTAGTTCATGTCTGTGGGTTGTACATATAAATTCTTTGGCTTCTACTATTTTTAACCTCCCCCTGTCTATTTTGTACCTACTATTTATGCTTCATATTCCCTGTACCTTTCCCCCATTCACACCCCTCCCCCTCCTTGCTGATAACTGTCCATATGATCTCCATTTCTGTGATTCTGTTCCTGTTCTACTTGTTTGCTTAGTTTGTTTTTGCTTTTTTTAGGTTCAGTTGTTGATAGTTGTGAGTTTGTTGTCATTTTACTGTTCATAGTTTTGATCTTCTTTTCCTTAGATAAATCCCTTTAACATTTCATATAATAAGGGTTTGGTAATGATAAACTCCTTGAACTTGACCTTATCTAGGGAGCACTTTATCTGCCCTTCCATTCTAAATGATAGCTTTGCTGGGTAGAGTAATCTTGGATATAGGTCCTTGCCTTTTGTGACTTCAAATACTTCTTTCCAGTCCCTTCTTGCTGTGAGGCTTCTTTTCAGAAATCAGCTGATAGTCTCATAGGCACTCCTTTGTAGGTAACTGTCCCTTTTCTCTTGCTGCTTTTAAGATTGTCTCCTTACCTTTAATCTTGAGTAATGTAATTATGATGTGCCTTGGTGTGTGCTTCCTTGGGTCCAACTTCTTTGGTACTCTTTGAGCTTCCTGGATTTCCTGGAAGTCTATTTCTTTTGCCAAATCAGGGAAGTTCTCCTTCATTATTTTTCCAAATTAGTTTTCAATTTCTTGCTCTTCTTCATCCCCTTCTGGTACCCCTATGATATGTTGGAACGTTTAAAGTTGTCCTGTAGGTTCCTAAGCCTCTCCTCCTATTTTTGAAATCTTGTTTCTTCATTCTGTTCTGGTTGAGTGTTTATTTCTTCCTTCTGCTCCAAACCATTGATTTGACTCCCAGTATCCTTCCCATCACTGTTGGTTCCCTGTACATTTTTCTTTAATTCACTTTTCATAGCTTTCACTTTTCCTCTATTTTGCGACCATACGTAACCCTTTCTGTGAGCATCCTGATTACCATTGTTTTGAACTGTGCATCTGATAGATTGGCTATCTATTTGTCCCTTAGTAGTATTTTTTCTGGAGCCTTGATCTGTCCTTTCATTTGGGCTATTTTTTTTTGTCTTGGTGTGCCTGTTATGTAGTAAGGGGAAGAGCCTTAGGTATTTGTCAGGGCTGGGCATTCTATATCTCTGTGTTATAGCGCTGTATGTGGGGGAGGGGTCTGAGAGGGAATAGTGCTGCTTGCTCAGCTCTTGGCTGGCTTTCAGTCGCTTCCTCCACTACTCACAAGCAAATTTTGGGCTCTTCTGGTGCTGATTCCCGGGTGGGTGGGTTTGTGTACCTTCTAGGACCCTGTGGGTCTCTCCATTGAACTCTCCTGTGAGGCTGGGAATTTCTCCCACTGCAACAACGCCTGCAGGTTTTTTCAGTCAGAGGTTTTGAGGCTTTATTTCCACTGCACTGAAACCCTGGGTTGTGCGGTATTGCTTTCCAGTTGTTCCTCCCAATTTATCTGAAGGCAAATGTGGTACCACCTGCTCCGCCAACTGCTACCTTGCCTTGAGTCCTCTCTGCCCCAGCTACCCATCTCTGCCCCTCTTACCAGTCTGAGTGAGCATTCTTCTTCAAATCCTTGGTTGTCAGGCTTCCATATAGTTCAGTTTTCTGGCAGCTCTGGTTGTTTTTATTTTTAAATTTGTTGTTGTCCTTCTTTTGGTTGTGTGAGGAGGCAAAGTGTATCTACCTATGCCTCCATCTTTCTTGGCTAGAAGTCCTAAGCTGGAGTTTTCTTACTTAACAATTTGGAAAAATAACCTTTGCATCATTAGTTTGTTATGAAGATTAGATGATCTATCATACAGAGGACTTCTACTTAAAATGGCATCAGGAAATCATCTGGTTTTGGTTTTTTTTTTGGTGATAAAGGAAAGGAATCTTTATTCAAAGTGGCTATTTAAGCCTTTCAAGTCACAGCTTTAATCACTTAAGCCTATCAATTAAGGCTAAACTCTAACACCTGAGTTCTCCCAGCTTTTCCCTGTTAGTTTTTATTTATTTCATTTTTTTAAATTGTTGTGCATGTACAGTTGTCTCCATTTTCCTGCCACCAATTTCTCCCACCCCAGGAAATCAGTTCTTAAAGATTTTCTCTCGGTTGCCATATAAATGTTAATGAAATTATAGAAAAACAGTTCTGGAAATAGGAACAATGATTGCAACATTTTGGGGGAAATTTCCCTAACTATAACGTTTTCTTTTTAACTTTATTCTTATTGTTGACACTATTACAGATGTCCCCCTTTCCTCCTCTTTGCCCACCTCCACCCAGCGCCCAACTCCCTTCCCTCTGGCCATCACCACACTGTTGTCAGTGACAGTGGGTTATGCAAATATGTTCTTTGGCTAATCCCTGCACCTTCTTTCATCCAGTAACCCTTCTCCACTCTCCTCTGACAGCTGTCAGCCTGTTCCATGTATCCATGCCTCTGTTTCCATTTTGTGTCTCAGTTTATTTTGTTTATTAGATTCCACATAGAGTGATATCATGTGGTATTTGTCTTTCTTTGACTGGCTTATTTCACTTAGCATAATGTTCTCCAAGTCCATCCATGCTGTCACAAAGGTAAGATTTCTTTCTTACCGCCACGTAGTATTCCATTGAGTAAATGTGCCACAGCTCTTTTATCCACTCATCTACTGATGGGAACACTTAGGCTGTTTCCACATCTTGGCTATGTAAATAACACTGCTGTAGGGTAAGTGGAGGCAGTCTGGCTTCGTCACCCAGGTGTCTGGGTAACTAAGGGGAGCAGTGTCCCCATAGCCTTGGAGGGGCCTGATAACTAGAGTTCTCATAGCCCTGAGACTGGGTCTGATAAACTGTTCCCATCACATGAAGTGGGCTCGCACGCAGAGAATTATGTTATGTTATATAATTCCTGGCATCTTGTTGGCTTTGTTTCCTGCTGGTACTTAAACAGGTAGGGACTCCCTGCTGGAGGTGATCATGATGAGAGACATGCAAGGGGACAGGTGCCGCGATGGGTGCCATGCTGGGGAGCAGGGGCTACGACACGAGACAGGCAGATAGACACGCAGCTTGCAGCACGCATGGCTCGCCCACCTGTGAATAAAGGCCTGGCAGACATCCCAATGGCTCCGTGAATATTTTTCCGTCCGCATGAATACCGTGAACCTGCCTGGCCTTGAAGGGTGGCAACACAACTGCTACGAATATGGAGGTGCACATATTCTTTCAAACTGGCGTATTGGGGATTCTTAGGATATATTCCCAGAAGAGTGATCACTGGGTCAAAAGGAGGATCCATTTTTAATTTTTTGAGGAAGCTCTGTACTGCTTTCCACAGTAGCTGCATTCCCACCAACAGTGTACTAGGTTTTCCTTTTCTCTACATCCTCTCCAGCACTTGTTGTTTGTTGATTTATAGATGGGAGCCATTCTGACAGCAGTGAGATGATATTTCCTTGTGGTCTTAATTTGCATCTCTCAATGATTAGTGATGATGAATATCTTTTCATATGTCTACTGGTCATCTATCTGTCCTATTTGGAGAAGTGTCTGTTCAGATCCTTTGCCCATTTTTAAATTGGATTGTTTGTCTTCCTGGTATTGAGAGAAATCTGGGCTGGATTTCATGGGTGATAAGTGTAACCACATTTGTGGATTAAGTGATATGGCGAGAGATTAAACTGCAAAGAGAGGGCCTAGAACTTGCCCAATGGATTTCCAACAGTTAGGAGGGTTTTTCTGAGTTTGGACCAGGAAGGAGAGAACTGTAGGACACTCCTGAAGAGAGGTTCCAGGGAGGGAGGGAGAAGAAAAACCAGTACTGTGGAGTATTTTAGTTTCCTAGACACGAGTGTTTCAGGAAAGAAGAGAGTGGTCATTTGTGTTAAATGCCCTGTAATTCAGGTAAAAAGAAACTGAAAAATATTCTTTGAATTTAACATTTATATTTATGTGATGTAAAGTATCAGGTCATCTGATGAGAAAGTGTGTGTGAAAGATAGTAGCAGGAAGTGAGGATGGTTGTACTCGTCAAGGTTCTGCAAAGAAACCAATAATATATTGATATATGTATATAGAATGCATTTATTACATTATATAACATGCAATATTATATATTACAAATAATATTATGTTATATTATATTACACATATCATGTAGTATTATACTATAATATATATGTATATATATATAGAGAGAGAGAGAAAGAGAAACTGACAGAAACAGAGAAGTGCAAAATCTCAAGGGTCTGCTGACAGATTTGAGACTTTGAGGCTTAGGGAAGAGTTGATATTGTAGCTCAAGACTGACAGTAGTCAACTGCAAGAATTCCCTGTCCCTCTGGGAACCTCAGCCTTTTCTCTTAATGCCCTCAACTGAGTGAATGAGACTCATCCACATTATCTGCTTTACTCAAAGCTGAGTTAAATGTTACTTTCATCTAAAGAATACCTTCACTGCAGCATCCAAATGTGTTGGACTAAATATCTGGGTACCATGGCCTAGCCAAGTTGATACATAAAGTCAGCCACAACAGTGGTGCAGCTTGGATGAAGTGAAGAAATTCTGAAGTGTTCGTAGAAGAGACCCTGGACCGGAATAATGCAGTCAGAGAGCCTGGAGTGCCACAGGCCTCTCTGAGGGAGGCAATTTATGGCAATGCCTCTTTGTTCTGTTGTCTGACTTCTCTGGTAGCTATTAGCTGCTTGGGTGCAGTGCTATAGAGAAAGAGTTGGCACAAAATCAAAATAAAATTTTATGTTCCATTTTGGGGGAGGAATTTGTCTTTTAATGAGGATGTAGTTTGTATGCGTGTATGTGTATGATTATCTGAAAGTCTTTCTTTCCACATTGATTACAATAGCTTCTGCATCTTGTTTTTACCATATTATGTTGGCCGCTTACCACCCTCCATTTTTTTAACTTTTTCTTCATTGGCTTATCTAACTACTCCTTGCATGTCGTTAAGCATGTAAGATAGGTTTTGTTATAGGTTTTATTTGTATAAAATAAAACCCGTATATACCCAGCCCCAAGTCCCCACAAAAATCCTTGCTTTCCCCTCTGTATTTTTTTAATATATTTTATTGATTAAGCTATTACAGTGGTCCCATTATCCCCCCTTTATTCTCCTCTGCCCTGCATACCTCTCCCCTGCCTTTTCCTGCCTTTAGTTCTTGTCTATGGGTCATACACATAAGTTCTTCGGCTTCTACATTTCCTATACTATTCTTAACCTCCCCCTGTCTGTTTTCTACCTACCATTTATGCTACTTATTCTCTGTACCTTTTCCCCCTCTCTCCCCCTCCCACTCTCCCTGTTGATAACCTTCCATGTCTTACATAAATCCCTTTAACATTTCTTATAATAAAGGCTGGGTGATACTTGTCACACTTTCAGAAGACAGGCAGGGCAGATTCTGTGGGTTAAGATAGTTCCCAAAGTTAGCTTGTGGGAACCTGACCTAGAAATCAGATCCAGGGAACCTGGCCCCACGTCTTTCTATACCAAACTAATTCTCTAGGTTTTCTTTAAAAAAAGTTAAACATTATAGATTTGTTGATCTTGGAATTTAAAGGTATAGGAATAATACCTTTCCTATACCTTTGATGAATTCTCCATTTTCTTTTTATTTTATTTTATTTTTTTATTATTTTTTTTATTTTTTTTGAATTCTCCATTTTCTGATGAAATAAATACTCAGAGCAGTTAACCTCTCAGGTTTCCTCCTAAATCCTTTGGAGGTAACAGTGTAGGGATTGCGGAAGGCTCTATTGACTGTATGGTTTGGATGCAATTATAATTCTAGGTTCTGCATCCACTAAGCTATAAGTTAATTCACATGAAGAAAGTTTTTACAACATTTTTGTTTCAGATAGGACTACAGGTTTTTAATAGACAGGTAAAGATTGATATGGGCCAATTTTCTTTTCTTTTTTTTTTTTTACCATGGAGATTTATGGTATTTTGACAGAAATAGGGGGAAAATGACAGAAGAAAGGCTGTTGACATTCCCTTTGCTGGCTCTGTAACATTTGTCACCGAAGTTTGAATGCTACAGTGTCACGGCGACTAGCCATGCCTGCTAGAGCATTCCTTGAAGGAATAACAGTACAGTATATCAAGTTCATCTTGAAATGGAGCTTCTTACCCAAAGAAAAAAATACATCACCAATGGCATAGGAACATCAAGTCAAAGTTGAATGTTTTTTTCATTTTGCAAAAATCCTGAACTTCTGAAGAAATACAAATGATATTCACACATACACACAGTTTTCTTTATTATTCCTTAAGTGAACCTCAGTGTATTAGAGCTAAATGGTTTTCTAATTGACTAATTAATTATGCTTTTGACAGTGAAAATCTAAGTTGTGGCCAGTATATACAGACTAAAATGTAGAAGCAAAGGAAGATGGCGGCGAGTTAGGAGGAACAGAGTTTACGTCCTCCTACC
>PVJI01030314.1:0-14342 GCA_004026765.1 Micronycteris hirsuta | reverse complement strand
AAAAAAAAAAAAAGAAAGAAAGAAATACCAATAAAACCCACTGCTGTTCACCAGGAGCTACTGGCTAGACACTCTTGCCCTTGTGTCTCTCCAACAGAGCAGGTGTGTGCTGTTGGTCCCAGGCACTCACCACCTGCCGTGGTGTCTGGCTCAAACCTCAGTCCTGGTGCTCATGTCCGCACCACTTTCAGAAAGGCCGAGACAACAGAGAGAGAGCATGGGAACGCTGTGTGACCCTGAGTCATGTAAGCAGTGCTTCCACTCTTTGTCACCCAGCTCAAGTGTGTTAACCTACCTCTCTCTGTTCCCTGGTTTCTTTCCCCTTGATTGAATAAAATGTTTATGTCATGACTGAGGAAAAAAAAAGTTACCATCTGGGCGGTGGTCAGGGGCTGGGAGGAGGAAGACATTGGGAGTTGTTGTTTAATGGGTATAAAGTTTTAGTTTTGCAAGATGAAAAAGTTCTGGAGATTGTTTGCACAAAACGTGAATATATTTAACACTACTGCACTGTGCCCTTAAAAATGGGTAATAAAGCCCTGGCCTGGTGGCTTAACTTATTGGAACATCATCCAATGGGTGGCTCATTTGGTTAGTGTCATCCCATACACCAAAAGGTTATGGGTTCAATTCCAGTCAGGGCACATACCTAGGTTGCAGGTCTAATCCCCAGTGGGGGCACCCATGGGAGGCAATCCATCAGTGTCTGTCTGTCTCTCTCCCCTCCCCACTCCTCTCTGTCTCTAAAATCAATAAAAACATATCCTCAGGTGAAGATTTAAAAAAATGGGTAAGACAGCTTTTCCACCTGCCCCTCCCTCCCCCAAATGCCTCTCCGGCTGCACCTGCACCAAGCTCACTCTGAGCTCCCGGCTCCTGCTAAGCCAGTGCCTCTATCATCTCCTTCCAGCTGCTGTCAGGATCATCTAGCAGGACCTCATCAGCCAGGATGAGATGTTCCCCTAAATCTGCCAGATACTGATGATTACAGAAGGGCTGTGCCTGGAGGGGAGGGGAAGAGCATCAGTGGGACAGAGGGTAACATTGATGACTTGGTCATTGGTGGAAATGTCTCCACCGAAGGTCCTGAGGGCAAAGTTTCTGAAAGCACAGCCATCACCGGTGTTGATATTGTCATGAACCATCATTTGCAGGAAACAAGCTTCACAAGAAAAGTCTACGAGAAGTACATCAAAGATGACAGGAAATCAATCAAAGGGAAACTTAAGAGAGACCGGCAAGAGCAAAGCTTATCCTTGCTAATCCTTGCTAATTTCAAAATCCCAGTCAATCAAAACTTTCTTGATTAATGAAAACCTGAATGCAGATGGCATGTTGCTCTGTGGGAGGACCGTGAGGATGGTGCAACCCGCGTGTGATTCTCTTTAAGGATGGTTTAAAGAGGGAAAAGAGTTAAGAACCTGGGATTTGTGTCTGTCACCTGTCATCATAACTGGCTGCTGCTTTTCCGCCACACACCAGGACTAGGACAAGCGGGACTGATGTGATCTTGAGCTCTTCATTTATTTCGACCTTGATTTACTTGGGATGGAGACATCATTTTTAAGAAAAAGATGTCATGTAGGCTGTCTAAAAATAAAATGCACTTAAACTCAAAAAATGGGTAAGACAGTCAATTTCATGTTGTGTGTACTTTACAATAATTTAAACACTGTAACCATCAGACATCTCTACCATATACTGAAGAAAGAAGGTAAGAATCCCCACGAGATTAAAAAAAACATTGCATTTCATTTTATGACAGATTGTATGAAAGGCTGGAGGTGTTTTTATCACCTCCAGAATTCTTAAGCACTGATCTGTGCTTAAGGAATGAAATGTCATCCAAATATTTCATCTTGCCTGATTGAAAAATGAACTTAGAGAATGGGTGTCTGCACTATGAAATAGTGTGTGAAAGTTATTAAATCCACAAAATACATGGACCCAAATAAATTCTGACACTTTCTACGGAGGCAAATTAAAGTAATTGAAGTGAAACTTGTCCCAGCACTCAAAGGGTTTTTTTCCCAGTTTTATTGAGATATAATAGGCATATATCATTGCCCAGGTCTAAGGTGTACAACCTATTGATTTGATACACTTAATATTGTATTGATAAAATTATTACCACCTCCATCACCATTTTGTTGTTGCTATTGTTAGAATATTTAGGATCTACTGTCTTAGCAACTTTCAAGGATATACTGCAGCATTATTAACAGTGCTTCTGTTTGAACAAAAATTTAGTAATTAGAGATTTCTCTAGCAACAATTACAGACCCATGGGGGAGGATATATGCCCCTGATTTTCAGCTCCTAGGTTCTATAGCTCCAAGCTATTTTGCTGAATTCACATGCCCTTTGTCTTTTTGTTTAACAGGGCAAGGTTGCCTAGAGTTACATGCCTAACAGAAATAGGGAGGGTTTTGAATATTCACATTTAGCTTCTTTAGAAACCCAGATACTATTTTTACCCAACAGCTTTGTCACTTGTCATATTTAAATCATTGCTTAAATGGCAGCAACATTCTAATCACAGCAAAATACAATTAATCTGCACTTTGCAGCTTTGTCATGTCCCTCACTCACTTCTGCTTCTTAAAGCATTCAGCATCATTGACCTCGCCTTCTTTAAGAGAAGTTTTCTATTGCTCTCTCTCCAGCTGTGGCTCTCTGTTTTTCTTCTTCCATCTCTGACTCTATCTATTTTTCCTGCTTTTCCCACTTGCTTTTCTCCTCTATTTATTCAATGACTGTTTCTGGAGAGACAGCAATGTGCCAGTTACTGCTCTTCTGGCAGGAAGTAAAATTGATGTGGAGCCCACTCCCCTGAGGTGCTCTGAAAGTGGAGACGTGGTATGGATCAAATCAGCACTTGCAATGACAATCTGTGACAGGGGCACTGGGCCATGGGGAGATCAGGGAAGGCCACTGGAGCCTGAGATCTGAAGGATGAGTAGATGCCTGTGGGCTAGGTAAAGAGATGAGGCCAAAACCCCAATGTTCAGTCTCAGGCAGCTTCATCTTCGCCAGCATCCTGGATTAGTAGAGTGCTTATTGGTTTACAACCACTTCCATATACCTTACATCAAGGTGATGCTCTGTAGGAGGAGGAGCAGGCATCACTAGCCCTCTGTGTAATTGAGGGTACAAGGGTCAGAGTCACTAAACAGCAAACCCACTGGATTGACTTCAGGCCTCCAATTTTAAGTCTTTAAAATATCATTCTCTCTTCCTTAGTGACTCATTTCCTCGCTCATTACCCCAACAGAAAACTCTTAGACTCACCTCTTGGGGCCCACCTTCAATTCACAGTCATGTTTCACATTAGCTGCTGGATATATCCCAATAATGTCACCTTAATAAAATAGCTCTTCTGCAAACACCAGCTTTCCTTTTAAAGGTCCTTACATTAATTCTAATAACATTGTTCTGCCAAAATCTTGGATTCCTGTAGCTTTAGTTTCCAATTATCTGGGAAGGCAAGTGTCCTCTTTTTTGTATTTTTCATAGTTTTCTTAACCTAATATTGGACATTTATTTTTCCCAGCGTACTGTATGATTATTTTGTCCAATTGAAAGGGGGGATCTGGTTTTCATTCTAATGAAAACTATATGAAATCAATTTTAGGAGAATTTACTTTTCCATGATATAAGATTTTCAATCCAAAAATATGGCTGACTTTTCCAGCAATTGAAATTTTTTGTGTGTTTTAACAAGACAGTAAGAGACATTCCCCCATATTTTCTATTTTTTTTGTTAGAATTATTCCCAACTAATTTACAGTCTTTGTCATGATTATTCATGGAAAAATATGGTCCCAAATTTATTGTTAGTTGACTCTTAGTAGAACAGGTAAAAGCTATTTTTTAAAGATTTTATTTGTTTATTTTTAAGAAAGGGAAGGGTTGGAAAACATTGGTAGGAAAATCTCAGACATTCCACTCAGCAACATCTTCACTGATATGTCCCCTAGAGCAAGGGACATAAAGGAAAGAATAAACAAATGGAACCTCATCAAAATAAAAAGCTTCTGCACGGCTAAAGAAAACAGTATTAAAATAAAAAGACAGCCAACCATATGGGAAACATATTTGCCAATGATACCTCAGACAAGGGTTTGATTTCCAAAATATATAAAGAACTCGTACAACTCCACTCTTCCCGCTGTCAAAGGAAGTAGTCTTACCAGGAAGACAAAAACCCAATGAAAAAATGGGCAAAAGATTTGAACAGACACTTCTCCAAGGAGGACATACAGGGGGCCCAGAGACATATGAAAAGATGCTCAACATCATTACCCATCAGAGAGATGCAAATTAAAACCACAATGAAATACCACATCACACCAGTCAGAATGGCCATTATAAACAAATCAACAAACAAGTGTTGGAGAGGATGTGGAGAAAAGGGAACCCTAGTGCACTGTTGGTGGGAATGCAGACTGGTGCAGCCACTGTGGAAAACAGTATGGAATTTCCTCAGAAAACTAAAAATGGAATTACCTTTTGACCAAGCAATTCCACTGCTGGGATTATACCTTAAGAGGCCTGAAACACCAATCCAAAAGAACCTATGCACCCCAATGTTCATAGCAGCACAATTTACAATAGCCAAGTGCTGGAAGCAACCCAAATGCCCATCAGCAAATGAGTGCATCAAGAAACTATGGTACAGACTTCTGACCAAGACGGAGGCATAGGTAGACACACTGTGCCTCCTTGCACAACCAAAAGAGGAAAAACAACAATTTAAAAAACAAAAACAGCCAGATCTGACAGAAAACTGAACTGAGTGAAAGTCCAACACCAAGGAGTTAAGACACATTCATCCAGACCAGTAAGCAGGGCAGAATTGGGTGGAGAGCACTCAGCAAGACACGGTTTGTGGAGCAGTACTGGCAACGCTCCAACTCCCCCAAGAGGCCCGTGGTGGGCGCTTGGCCACAACATGGCAGGCGCACTCAGTGAAACTGGGGCTGAGACTGGTGTACTGGGCAGTCCCTCATTCTCCCGCAGATAAACTGGGAGGAAAAGCTCGGGAGTGGAACAGACCACGCGGCCCACCAACACAGGGACATAAAGCCTCAAACCACCAATTGAATACACCTGTGAGGGTTGAGGCGGCAGTGGGAGGAATTCCTGGCCTCACAGGAGAGTTCGTTGGGGAGACCCACAGGGACTTGGGACTGTGCAGGCCCGCCCACTCACCCTGGAGCCAGCAAAGAAGGGCCCAAATTGCTTGTGGGTAGCTGGGGAAGTGCAAAGAACAGAGCAACTGCCATTGTTCTCTCAGGCCCCGCCCCCACAGACAGCGTCACAACACAACGACATAGGTTACCCCGCCCTAGTGAACACCTAAGGCTCCACCCCTTAAAGTAACAGGTGCACTGAGAAAAAAATGGCCCAAATGAAAGAACACATCAAAGCTCCAGAAAAAATACAACTAAGTGACGAAGAGATAGCCAACCTATCAGATGCACAGTTCAAAGCACTGGTAATCAGGAGGCTCACAGGATTAGAAGAAAGATGGTCGCAACTACTGGAACAAATGAAGGATAATATAAAGGAAACGAAGGGAAATCTGCAGGGAACCAATAGGGATGAGAAGGAAACTGGGACTCAAATCAATGGAGTGGACCAGCAGAAAGAAAAAAAACATCCAACCAGAAAAGAATGAAGAAACAAGAATTCAAAAAACTGAGGAGAGGCTTAGGAACCTCCAGGACATCTTTAAACGTCCCAGCATCCAAGTCATAGGGGTGCCAGAAGGAGAAGAGGAAGACCAAGGGATTGAAAACTTATTTGAACAAATAATGAAGGAGAACTTCCCCAAGCTGGTGAAGGAAATAGACTTCCAGGAAGTCCAGGAAGCTCAGAGAGTCCCAAAGAAGTTGGACCCAAAGAGGAACACACCAAGACACATCATAATGACATTACCCAAGATTAAAAATAAGGAGAGAATCTTAGAAGAAGCAAGAGAAAAGGAGACAGTTACCTACAAAGGAATTCCCATAAGACTGTCAGCTGATTTCTCAAAAGAGACCTTGCAGGCAAGAAGGGGCTGGAGAGAAGTATTCCAAGTCATGAAAGGCAAGGACCTACATCCAAGAATACTCTATCCAACAAAGCTATCATTTAGAATGGAAGTGCTTCTCAGATAAGGTCAAGTTCAAGGAGGTCATCATCACCCAGCCTTTATTGTATGAAATGTTAAAGGGACTTATATAAGGCATGGAGGGATATCAACAGGGGAGTGGCAGGGGGAGAGAGGGGGGAAAGGTGCAGAGAATAAGTAGCATAAATGGTAGGTAGAAAACAGACAGGGGAAGTTAAGAAACTATGGTACATTTACACAAGTGAATTCTACGCAGCAGAGAGAAAGAAAGAGCTTATACCCTTTGCAACAGCATGGATGGAACTGGAGAGCATTATGCTAAGCGAAATAAGCCAGGTGGTGAGGGACCAATACCATATTATCTCACCTTTAACTGGAACATAATCAACAAAGGAAAAAAGCAAGCAAAATATAACTAGAGACATTGAAATTCAGAACAATATAACAATAGCCAGAGGGGAGGGGGAGGGGATTGTGGGGAGAAGGGTTTTCAGGAACTACTATAAAAAACACAAGGACAAAACCAAGAGAGAGTGGAAGCAAGGGAGAGAGGTGGGTTTGGATGGGGTAAGGGGGAGGGAGGGGAGAAAATGCAGACAACTGTAATTGAAGAATAATAAAGTAATTTTTAAAAAAAAAATAACTACTGTTAAAAAAAAGAAGGGGAAGGGTCAAGTCAAGGAACATGTATAAAGATGTATAAAGGATCCATGGACAAGGACCACAAGGTGAGAGGGTTGAATGTAGGAGAGAGGGTGTGCAGGGCAGATGAGAGTAATGAGGGGGCAAGGGGGGACAACTGTAACTGAACAAGAATAAAAATAAATAAATAAATAAATAAATAAATAAATAAATAAATAAAATAGCTGCCTTTTGACCCAGTGATTCCACTACTGGGAATATGGCCTAAGAATCCCAAAACACCAATTCAAAAGAACTTATGCACTCCTATATTCATAGCAGTGCTACTTACAATAATAGCCAAGTGCTGGAAACAGCTAACCACCCAACAGTAAATGAGTGGATCAAAAAACTGTGGTACATTTTCACAATGAAATACTACACAGCAGAAAAAAAGGAACTCCTACCCTTTGTGACAGCATGGATGGAACTGGAGAATATTATGCTAAGTGAAATAAGCCAGTTGGTGAAAGGCAAATACCATATGATCTCACCTATGAGAAGAATCTAATGAACAAAACAAACTAGCAAACAAAATAGAGCCGGGGGCATGGAAACAAGGAACAGACTGACAGAGACCAGAGGGGGAGAGGGAGGAGGGGAACAGGGTGAAAAGAAGAGGAAGGGACTAGGCAAGGAACATGTATGAATGAGCCATGGACATGGACCACAGTGTGGGGAATGACTGGGAGTGGGAAGTAGGCTGGGCAGAGGAGGGCAGAGGGAGAAAAATTGGGACAACTGTGAAAGAATAACAATAAAATATTTAATAAATTTTTTTAAGTTTAAAAAATAATTTATTTATTTATTTTTAGATAGAAGGGAAGGGAGGGAGAAAGAAAAGGAGAGAAACATCAATGTGTGAGAGATACATCAATCAGTGGCCTCTTGCATGCCCCAACTGGGGACTGGGCTTGCAACCCACATATGTGCTCTAACCAAGAATCAAACAGGCAACCTTTCAGTTTGCATGCCAACACTCAAACTCCTATACCACACCAGCCAGGATGAAAAAGCTATTGATTTCTGTATATTTATTTAGAATCCATCCACCTTATTGAAACCAAGCAAAGTGTGTTCAGCTGCCTGTGGCAGCCAAAGCCAAAGTTGTGAGACAGGTGCTGATGCAGAAAGAGAGAGGCTTTTATTCAAGTGCCGGGACCTGTGAGAACGGTGGGCTCCAGTCCCAAAGACCATCTTGCCTTTCTGCTCAAGCCTTGGTTCTTACGGGGATAGGCAGGGGAGGGCTTTCTTTCTCTATCCAATCATCCTACTAGCTTTTGGTGTGCTTGGGCCCCATCCACTTATCTTTCTAGCCTTTAGCATGCTCAATGTAAGAACCTCCCCCTGCACCATCATGGCCAATGGGGTACACTCCCTGACCCTTCCTGACTATCTACAGTATCTATTTCCCCGCCCCTTGTAAACTATGGACCCTTGTAATCTTACAAGGGTAAAAGGATGGAGAACGCATCTTCTGTCCGTTCTTCCCACTGTCAAAGGAAGTAGTCTTACCTATCTATCCCAGAGTCCAGAGATTCCTGCTATCTATTAATTAAAGGAAGGGGGTCAAGAATGGAGGGAATCCTTTATGCTAGGGAAAAGGATTCTGTCTTCGAAAGACAGCATATGTAGTGTCTCAAGTATGGCATTGCTGAACAAGTGAATCTAATAGGCTGCTTCATGTTTCAAGAGATGGTGTTGCAGATGGACTTCCAAAGTGAGACCTTTGGGAAGCACTGTCCCTTTCCTAAAGAAGAATTTTAAAGACTGACCAGTGTGGCTCAGCTGATTGGACATAATCCCACAAAGTGAAAGTTCACCACTTCAATCCCCAGTCAGGACATATGCCTGGGTTGCAGGTTTGGTCCCCAGTCAGGGCGCGTACAAGAAGCAACTGATTTATGCTACTCTCTCACATTGACGTTTCTCTCCTTTTCTTTCTCCCTCCTTTCCTCTCTCTAAAAATAAATAAATGAAATCTTTTTCTTTTAAGAGGAATTAAAATCTCTTTAAGGACTGCATGTTCAGCTTTCCCTTGCAGTATCAACAACAGCAGCAAGATCTGAGTCCTACTCAGGTGGCACTCACTTTACCCATGTGTGGTGGATCCAAGGCTCAATTTCCATGAGCTTCAGGGAAGAGTGTGCTGTCAGCAGGTCATCATAGTTACTGGTCCATTTCTCAGCTAACTGGTGCTCAGGACCTTGAGTCTTCTAGGTCTTTATTAAGACTGAAATGAGTGTAAGGGCTGGAACACGTATAAAGGCTCATCAGATGGGTAGACAGATCTGTAATGAGCAAACTTATGCAAAGTTGTTAGTGTTTGCCCTAAATGTTGTACATATTGTTTGATTTCTGATTCACATTCTAAATCTACCTACAACAGAAACTTGGAAGGGTCGCCCATAAACTATTTTAATGTAAGCCCACTTCAGGGGCATTACCAGAGCAAAGGAAGAGAGAGTACCTAGTCCTACTTCAAATGTGCTCCCTGGCATATTTTTTTGTCAGGATCCTCTTTATTATATAGTTCACTTTCTCAGTCTTCCCCATAGGCTAAAGTCTCCAAGATGCATGTAGTTTCCATTGAATCCGTAGTGCCTGTTCTATATTTTAGGAGATTTCTGAAGTGAAATTCTGGCAAGTCCAGGTGGGGAATTAAAGCCCAGAGAAGTGGCAGCCCCAAGGTGGCCCATCCCATCACCTCCTCAGCAGTCCAGCCACCATGGAAACTGCCCCTCCAATGTACAGGTCAGCATACCATAGCCATCCAGTTTGCTAGATTCACTGCCCCCAACAACCCCCAAATTTCCTTTGCATGCTCAAGACCCTCGCTCCCTAAGGCCAACAGCCCTTCCTCCCCTCCATACTCCATGGGTATGAACTACTATGAAGGCACACCTGGAGTCAGTGTAGATGCCAACACTCTCTCCCAGGGACAGTCCTAAGTCTCCAATGAGGGCCACCAGTCCAGCCCCTTGTGCCGAGGCTCCCACTGCAAGGACCCAGGCCTCCATCACCCCAGCCATGGTGACTGCTGTGTACCCTGCCCTCCACTGACCACTCTCCATGAAGCTGCCTGCATCTGCATATAATTCCCAGACAGGCTCCACCAAACACTGACCCAACAGATCTGGTCCACTGGAACAAACCCCATCATTGATTTACAAGTAATCATGCCAAAGGTCCAAGCCTCAACCTGAGTCCAGGAGCAGGGTGGCTGGGTCTGAGGCAATGATGGCCTGCAAGGCAACACTTAAGCTATCCAAAAAAATGGCCTGACATTTTCCCATGTGCCTTGCCAGCAGCCAACACTCTCCTCTCTGTTTCAACAGGACCAGGATCTGGAGTGGCACGAACACTGCAGAATGAACCTCTGCACCCCAAGAAAGACATCCCAGGCAGCTGTCACTGCCCAGAGACATGGCGGCCATTCTTCTGTCATGCAATCCACTTTTATTTTTATGGGTTGGATGTCAACCACCCGACCTGGGGTTCTGTCAGCCCAAATGGCCTGACTGCTCACAGATCTTGAGCGGTAAGAGTCCACCCCAAGTCCCTTCAGGCAAACCAGGAGCACCTGGAGCTGGAGAGCATGCTCCAACAGAACCCCCAAACATACCTGATGCTTCTCAGGTGAAAAGATTATCCATACAAAGTAAATTAACAAGGTAAATCTCAGAACAACAGTGGAGCAATCCAGCAGGCAGAAAAAAAACATACATAAGTCCTTGATCCCCAAGCTGGCATTCCAGAGATCTAAGAAAGACCTGTTCCTTCAACTGTCAAGACACTCCAGTAACTGATGCTGCAGCTAATTCTTTGGTTCGTTATGTATTGCTGCCCAATTTGGATGATAAATTGTCTCACTTTGGATAGAGATGCTCCCTGGCCAAACTGGGTGTCCTCTTGGGTCTTCGGTGGGGAATAGCATTCCTTCATCACACAGGAGTGTGGCTGTTGCCTCTGTGGGCCCTATTTCAGGGGTATTTAGAAGCAGGGGTGGTGGTGAGGGAAATTGCCCTGCTGCTAATCCTGGGATTCCCAGGTTCAGGGCATTAAAGAGACTCATCTCCTCATTTTCCTTTGATTCCTGTGTCTTACTATCAGGGAGGGGTTTTGAAGCCAATTCCCTTCTCTGCACCATTAATTTATTCCCTTTATTTTCCAAATCCTTATTATATAAAGACATAAATGCCTGGACATAAAGGATTTTGTCCCATATCCCTGACCATTATCAAAACACTTCCAGTGATGGTGTAGTAACTTAGAGAACCATTTAGGGGCAATGTTCCCCCCATAGTCTGAGCGTACATAGGCCAAGCAGTGTTATAACAGAAAACCAATTCCTTTTTAGTCATTGGATTATGGCTGTATATGGACCAATCTGCTAAAATTTGGCCCCTTGGGCTCCCTTTAGGAGTCAAAACAGAGCAACTCATGTTGGCATGAAAGTACAAAGCCAGAATCATAGCCATAGAAAGACCCCAAAGTGGGAACATATAAACAAAACTTGGATCCGTAATTCCATTATTCCAGACAAGTACTCACAAGCAAGTCTTAGCATCTTATCTCTTGCCAGCCGATAGCACAAACAGTTGTGACTAGACCCTGATGGTACGAAGCCTAAGTGACACAAAGCCCAAATGGCAGGGAGAGATGGCCAGCTAATCAAGATTTTGCCAGCAACTGTCCATGATCTTTTAGCTGCAGCAATTTCCATTAGTTTATTTTTTAATTTAATCTTTATTCTGTTTTTTCTATTACCATTTAGTGCCCTTATACCACCTCCCCCAGCAATCACCACGCTATTGTTTGTGTCCATGACTCCTTTCTCCTTTTTGCTCAATCCCTCCACCCTCTAACCTCCCCTCCACCACTAGCTGTCATGTTGCTCTCCATCTATAAGTCTGTCCCCATTTTCCTCGTTAGTTCAGTTTGTTCATTAGATGCCACATATGAGTGAAATCATATGGTATTTGTCTGTCTCTTATTGGCTTATTTCATTAGCATAATTTTTCCAGGTCTATCCATGTTGTCACAAGGGGTACAATTTTATTCTTTTTTAAATCCAAGTACTATTCCACTGTGTAAATGTCCCATAGTTGTTTTATCCACTCATTCACTGATGGACACTTGGGCTGCAGCAGTTTTCAGAAGTAAGCTGTGTCCTTCCCATTAATTTCACATTGCTGGCTAACCAAAACTTTTCTGGCAGCTTTCAGTGACAAGAGCCCAAGAAGCAGAGATAGAGAACCCCCAGTTTCCACACTGGTTCAACTCACCCAGTCTCCCCAGAAACCTGTTTCCTTTCACCATCCTGCTCCCCCGGGTGGCATCTAGGACCCAAGCCCAGGCCCTCCAGGATTTACCAAGGTCCATGCCCTCCTGGCTGGCTGGCCAAAGTGGGTTCAGCTGCTTGTGGCAGCAAAAGCCAAACTTGTGAGACAGGTGCTGGTGCAAAAGGAAAGAGATTTTTATTTAGGTGCCAGAACCTGGGAGAATGGTGGACTCCCATCCCAAAGACCATGTTGCCTTCCTGCTTAAGTTCTCGGTTCTTATAGAGGTAGAGAGGGGTGGGTTTTCATTCTCTATCTGATCATCCTGCTATCTTTTGGAGCTCTCAGGCTTTACCCATTTCTAACCTTTAGTGTGTTCAGTGTAAAAACTTCCCGTGTGCTATCTTGGCCAATAAGGGAGACTCCCTGGCCCTCCCTGACTGTCTACAGTATCATTATTACATTCCCTTAAAATTATATTTACTAGGAGCTCGGCAAGATGGCAAAGGAGTGAATGGAAACCACACTAACCTCTTTCCAGGACAAATCTGGAATTACAACTAAATTGTGGAGAAATTACCCAGAACAAACTACTGAACAACGGTGAGAGAGAAGCCTTACAGCTTTGGACAGAGAGAAGAATTCGCTTCCGTACAATCTGCCTGGTAATGAGTGCGATGGAGACTCAAGATTGCTAGCTGGGCACCCACAGGTGGCAGCACCAGAGGGATAATTGAGCTGCTGGTTAGATCCCCCTGAGAAGAATGGGGTCTAAACCCTAAACTGGGATCCCCAGCCTAGAGCACCAGAGCCCCCAAAATATGCAGATAGCAACCAGCAATGAAAAGTGGCAGAGTTGCAGAGACAGACGGCTGGAGACACAAAGAGTCATTTAAAGGGCCAACACACAAATTTTCATTTGCTGTCACTTACCTGGGTTCTGCAAAGGCAGGAGCAGAGTGAGCTAGTTACACTTGAGGAGAGACTGGGGATGGAAGCTTTGAGGAAAGAGCTGAGAGAGTAGCCATTGGGATCCTGGTGCCGAGTCATCCCCCACATAGTAGCAGCCATCATGCTCAGGCAGACCACTCACCTCCGAGGGGCAGCAGCCTGAGGGGAAACAACAGCCCCGCCACCAGGAGAGATTCTGCCCTGGCTCTGTGGTGCTTACGCCTGACACGCTGAGTACAGAGTGACCAGATTAACAACTGAAGGAGACTACCACAGACAGTAGCTCCCCGGAAGTCTCAGAGCAGGCTACCTAAGGTCAGATGGGGTTAACATCTGACATCACCAGAGGCAGATCCAGAAAGAAAAAACAGTGGTAAATACTAGAGTCTACTGAGATGAAATCCACGGTGGTCTTCTCCATGACTAACAATATTTTCTTTCTTGTATAGCTTTTTAACATTCATTCCTTATCCATCAAGTTTGTGCATATTAAGTCACTAGAATTTATACTGTAGTTTATTTCTTTCATTTCTTATAATAGTCTTAATCTCTGTACAGCCTTATTAATACTGATTCATTTGATGTTGATATTGAGATTGTAGTGCAGGGAGAGATATTTTTGTGGATGTGGGTTTTTTCCCTGGGCTTTGTGGTTTTCTTCTGGCAGCACCTGAACAATAGCATACAAAATGTGTTGGATGGAGTGACCCTCAGTCAACCAGCTAGAGGGAAGGACCCACCAAAGAATGACCCAACAGCAGTCAAAACCCAATTACATCCAGAGAGCCAATATAAACAGCATCCCAAGAACAGCAAGTTCAGGAGATCATGGAGACCGCACCACTGAATCTCACAGATCTCCTACCATAGAAGTTCACACCACAATCTCAGGGAGCCAGCACAGATCAATTTAAGAAACAGAGACTAACAAGAAGAGTCTCACAAGCAGTGAGAAGACAAAGAAACAAACCTCAAACAGAAGGAAAGGAAGAATCCTTGGAAAGAATGCTAATTTAAATAGAGGCAATTCAACTATCAGATATTGAGTTCAAAACAATGGTTATAAAGAAGCTCAGTGAGCTCACAGAGAATCAAAAACTACAGGGAACCTAAGGAACTTGCTGCAAACTATTTCCTCTATGAGAGGAAATAGAAACTATCAACAAAAACTAAGAGGAAATGAAGGATACAATTTCTGAATTGAAGAATACAGTAAAAGGAATCAAAAGCAGGCTCAATGAAGCAGAGGATCGAAGCAGTGAGCTGGAGGACAAGGTAGAATAAAATTCCCAGAAAGAGCAAGAAAA
>PVJI01030313.1:0-14344 GCA_004026765.1 Micronycteris hirsuta | reverse complement strand
GGATCCTGGAGCAAACCGGGAAGCTGCTGCTACTGTATCCGCAGACCTCCCGGCTCCCCGTGAGGCCCCAGTGACCCCTTCCCTCCGAAGCAGTCTCCCTACCGGTTGATCTTTCAGTTTTATGCGCAGTCCTGGTTTCCAATCTTCTCTACTCTGGAATACAACTGGGTGATCGCTCTGCTCCTTAGAAAATCGGCCCCAAATAACAACATTTTCTTTAGCCATAAATTTTACTTTAAATTTAATGGTGTACATTTCACCTTAAGTAACCAAAAAAAAATGTAACACGGCTTTATTACTTAAAAATCCACCACTGCTCTAGGAACAGAGGACTTGGTTTTAGATTCAGACTTCTAACATGCATTATTGAGATACAACGTTAGATATGCTAGCCAATATGCAATAAGAATGCCTGAGGTGGAAAGATGGGTGAAAATTTGTTCATTGTCCCAAAGGTAATTTTCTTCTTTTCATATAAAATGCCATATATTGTGGCCAACATATTCACACTTGAAATGTACGGATCAACTTATCCCCTATCCATTTACTCACTGGTACATTTGCTCATGTGTGAAATAAACACTATTCTAAATACTACAGACATAAATATAAGTAAGGCACGGGACCTGCCTTCAAGGAGCATAAAGTTTAGAATGGAAGAGAGATATATAGGTTGATAATTATATCAAATTGAGATAATCCAAGTAAAAGTAACCAAATTGTTAGGGGACAAGCAGGAAGAAGCCTGACCCAGTCTGGGCAGGTTTGAGGTAAATTTTCTAGGGGAGGTAACATCTAAGCTGAGGCCTGCATCCTGAGTGGAGTAAGCTATAAAAAAGGAAAGTGTAGATGAGGAGATGTTTAAGAGCATTTCAATCAGTAAGTATACTAGGTGAAAAGCTCAGAGTGGTGAGGCAGCATGTTTTTTGTTAACATCAAGTGGATTGGGTGTCTGGAAACACTTAAGTGGACCCAGTGGGCATTTCTGGTGATACAGATCTACAGAGTTGTGAAAATTCCTTTCTCTAGGAATTTCTAAGAGCCTAGATCTAGGAACAGAAAAATCATGTGTGGATTCAGTTGCAATGAAACAAAGGAGCTGGAAAGAATGGATTAATTAATGTATCAGGCAATAAGATCTAGGCTAAGTAAATAAATCAGATGATGTTGAAAAGATAGAAGACTAGGGAAAAATAGAGAGCCAAAGAGCCTGGAAGTCTCAATGAGAACAGTATAGCGACAATAAAGACAATAAATACCTAGAGGACAAGGCACCTTCAGTTAAAGGATAGAGTTTCAAAGTTTAAGATTTTGGAGACTCAGAGGTTCAATTTTTGATGAATGTCAAGGTTCAGGATATGGACATGAAGTGGGTGACCAATGCAGAGTACAGGAGAGATTTCTCAGAATTGAGTATATTAGGGAACTCTGAGACTATGGACTTAGATGGCACATAACATGGACAATGAGGCTGCCCAGAAAGATGATCTGATGGAGAAGAACACAACATCTAGCAAGTGCATACACTAAAGAAGGAGCTCAATAAACATTTGCACAGCCCTGGCTGGTGTAGCGCAGTGGATTGAGCGCGGGCTGGGAACCAAGCAGTCACGGTTCGATTCCCAGTCGAGGCATATGCCTGGGTTGCGGGCCAGGTCCCCGCGAGGGCCATGTGAGAGGCAACCATACATTGCTGTGTCTTTCCCTCTCTTTCTCCCTCCCTTCCCCTCTCTCTAAATAAAAAAATCTTTAATAAAATAAACATTTGCACAAAGAATAAATGAATAAATGTTTAAACTTAAGAGTTTAGTGTAGTTTCAAATGGCCTGCACACTAGATTCATGTGGAATGATTTAAAAAAATACAAATTTCAGGACCAAACCACAGACTTCCTAAATCAAAATCTCTTGGGTAAAGCCCAGAAATCTTATTATTAAAAATATTCCCAAGGTTACTTCCATAGAAGCCATCTAAAGACCAGAGTTTGAGAAACACTGATCTAGTAGGTTGATTTTGCCATGTTTCTTAACAAACTTTAATTCATTACATGAATATATATTATTTAAAGCAATTAAAAACATAACAAATTTTACAGATAGGAAACTTTGTAACTTTAAGTTATCATTTATAGCATCACAAAGATTAAAAAATCAACAGAAATAACTAGATTATTCCAAAAATTATTTACTGAGTTGCCTACAACATGGTCTAGAGATCAGTGGTTCTCAAACCTGGGTGTACATAAGAATAACTTGTTGAACTTGTTAAAACACAAATTGCTAGTTTTCCATCATATTTTCTGATTCTGTAGATCTAGGGTGGGGCTTGAGAACATACATTTCTTGCATGTTCCCATGGGATGATGGTGAGGAGGAGGAAGAGGATGATACTGGTACAGAAACCTCATTTTGGGAAACAGTTCTAAACTCAAAGAAATGTGAAGCTTGGTCCCTTATACTTATAGGAGTTCCAATTTAGCTACAGAAAGAAAACTAATAACAAAAAGGATAATTATGTTAGATTATACGATTAAGAGTACAAGTGCAGAAAAAAGTTCCAAGAAAAGAGAAAACACTAGGACCTGGAGCACGTGCAGAATACTTCATGGGAGAGTTGAAGCAGCTGCAATTTGAAAGTCAGAAAGAATTAAAGTAAGTGAAGAGGATGAAGAAGAACAATCCTAAATCTGGGAACAACACGGGTAAAGAGCAGAAGAAAGAATAATGCCTGAAGTATGCCAAGAAATAAAGATAGTTCCCTAGTTGGAGGAAAAGGTATATGAAGTGTTCTAAGAAATATTATTTGAGTTATATAATGAGTCCAATTGAGTAAAGCTGAAACAATAAGATGCTATTGTGTGTTTTTATCTATACTTTTCTTTTTATTTCCTATAGTGGGAAAAGCAAGGAATTCAGAAGATAAAATGGAATCTTTGTTCTATCACTGTAATCTTGAGCAAGAGGACAAATCTCCTTGCACCTCTCTTTTGAAGGTAACATAAGACAATGTGTATGAAAATTTTACATAAACTGGAAAAGCCAAACATGCTAATTGTTTTTATCTATACCTTTTTTATGGAGTGTGACTTTCTACCTTAGATACTTGTATATATCCCTTATTAGACTATGTGTCCCTTGAGAGCACAGAACATGATCTGATTCACATTTTTATCCTTCACAGCACCTAACACAAGGCTTGGAATCCAGATATTCTTGGATGCATTAGAAGTTCTTGAATAATATATGGAAATGAAACAATACTATTTTAGGAAGACATGTCTGACAGAACCTTACATGTTGGGTTAGAAGGAAAGTACATTAGGAGTCCAAGTATATGCCCAAACTGCATTGGCAAACATCCTTACTCATTACCTCCTTCCTAAGGTCACAGCCATACATTCCTATTGAAGTGCCAGGAAACTTCTTCAAGACTCAACTCCTAGCCATCTCCCAAACCCCACTTGCAGCCCCATCCCAGTTACTGTCACTCTTGTATGAACTCTTTGGATTAGACATCTCATTTTGATATCCTCTTTAGTCCCCAATCTTGTTTTTGCCATTAGATGATCGCTAGCCTTGTATTTTAGATGGATTGGTTGTGCCCCTAAAGTTCATATGTTGAAGATGTAACTCCTGGTTTGGTTGTATTTGAACGTGGGGCCTCCAAAAATGTGATTAAGGTTGTAAGGGTGGGGCCTCAGCTGGTAAAATTCATAAAAATGAATTTTTGGTTCTGTTTTTTTTTTTTTTTTTACTAAAAACCAGAATTTGTTCTTTCTTTCTCTCCCTCTCTTGCATGCATCAAAGAAAGACCATGTGAGAACACAGCAAGAAGGTGACCATCTACAAGCCAGGAAGAGAGCCCTCACCAAATCAACTGGTCCCTTGATCATAGACGTCTAGCCTGCAGAACAATGAGAAAATATGTGTCTACTGTTTAAGCTACCCTGTCTGTAGTATTTTGTTATAGCATCCCTAGAAGACTAATACACCTTGGTTCCTTTTTGCTTCTCTCCTGAAACCACTTACTCAGGACATCATTAGAAAGCATACAAGGCCTGGACTAAGCTGTGGCAATAAAACGGGATAAGAGGAAAATCCCAGATTCATTCCAAAGGAAACAACAAATAAAAAAGACAGGGAGACTAAGAGAGCAGATTACATATTAAGGATAAAGGAAAGTAAATAGTCACAGATGACTCCAGGATTTCTAGCTTGAGAGACTAAAGAAATCACCAACAGAGACTGATAAGTGTCGAGGGGAGATGATTTGGGAGAAAAAGAAGATAACTTCAGTTTTGCACATATTGCATTTAAAGTGCTAATAGAATATCTAATTTGTGAGAACAAGTAGAAATATGGAACAGATAGAGGTGAAAATTTCAGGACTCAGAATTAAAAGTCATTCACCCACAGAAGCACAGATTTTATGGTCAGAAAAGGCCTTAGAAATTACCTAACTCAATTCTCTAATTTTATGAGAAAAGCAATACAAAAAGAAGTTAAGCTCAGTATAAAACTGGTAGTAAAGAAAGAACTATAACTATTACATAGATCTTTTTAAATGTTCTTTCTGCTGCAAACTTAAAATATTCTCTGGTAGATGAAAATAAAGCTTTGGAAAACTACAGCTGGAAAACAAAGAAAAGCAAATTGAGATCGATCAAAATGATAAGGAGAACAATGAAATCCATGGAAGGAAAGTTTCAAGAAAGGAACAGTCCTCAGTGACCAAAAAAAAAAGGTGAAGTTGGATGGGAATTGAGGGAAGGCCACTACATTTGGCCATGAGGTCATTAGTTACTTTGCAACAAACTGCTCTTTTTAATAGTTTCTACTATTACAGAATTCTCAAATGCTGCCCTTGGAGTCCTTGCAATGGGAACAGGTCAGATATATAACCCATGTAAAATGAGGTTCTCTTATTATTTCAGTAACTAAATTACCTTGAAAAGGGTTCAAGAAAAACTGACTTAATGAAAATTTCAAATCTGTAGTGACTCATGTTGGATCAGGGTTCCAGTTTGTTCACACTCTCATCTCACATTTTACCACTGTTCTTAGAGCCTAGTAGTACTTATAAAATTTATAGGCTTTATGTCCTTTCTCTGAATTCATATAGATATAATCCTAAGAACTTCAAAACTTTCAGCAGTTGGCTAATTACCACATAAAGCTTTTCAAAATAACATTTCTAATTATATTGTAGTCTATGATGAAACACACAAACATGGGGATTTGAAAATGTAAATGGCTATGCTTAAAGTTCAATGTGCAACGATTTTTAGGAAATTTTTGACACATTTACTCCCAGTTCTTTACCTCCATTCTAAAAAAAGTGGTGTGAGGACTATCCGCATAATGAAAACCACAGTATTATACAGAGAATCACGCAGCTGAATTTGTCTAAATGTAGAAACTTTCAGTAAAAATCATCTGACAAATAGCAACACTGAAAGTGTATGAGGGGTGTGCTATTTACATCATCTGTGCATCAAATTATCTACAATCTTTAAAAACATGTTTTTTTTAAATTAATTAAAAAACATAGTTCTGTCATTTTCAGACTGAGCTCTGAATTTTTCCTTAATTCCAAAGGACAAATTCAATCAGATAAGAAGAAAAAGAACATGAAAATGCACTTAGTATAAGTTTAATAAGCATGGTGTTATAAAGCTTGAAATTTTCCACCTTACCAAAGCTATGTACACACTGAAGTATCTCATGCTATATAATACACGGATGTTTAACTGGCATATGCATACAGATTTAAACTTTATTTTAAAAAAGATAAAGATTAGAAACTGAATTTGGCACTCATACTAATATTATTGGTACTCTATTACTATAAGAACAATTCAACCACCCCTATTCTCCTCCCTCCCCCTAGAAGCCCCCACCCCTTTCTTCCTTTTGTCCCCATCCACCTGATATTTTCTTTCCTTCATATCTACATAAATCTTAAGCCTACCAGTGATACTTAAACATAATGAGGCTTCGGATCCTTATTAATGAACATAAAAATAGATCTAAAATAACCTTGAGGATGTAATGAATTTCAAAACACATTAATGCAAGTTTAATAAGGCTATTACTACCAACTTCTTAGAAAGCTTTTCACTAATGCTCTCTGCTCCTCTTGTTATAATGTACAACCAGTTGAAGCTGGCTTGAGTTCTCGGTGTACTTGGTTCATATCACACCTGAACTCAAGTCAAATGGAAGTAAACTAGAGATTCAGTTATAGATTACTCAAGGGGCAAAGTTCAGCCACCTCTGGTTAGAAATGACAGGCAGTCAAGGGTTTCTTCTGGATGTAATGAATTCTATGGCAGGGCCCCCATGACCGCCGAAGCCAAATTTGGTCCTCTCATCAAAACTCAGCTCAAATAGCACTTCCACCCTGGAGTCCACCCTGCCCTCTCCCACTCATCCTGATCTTCACTGCCTCAGAACATTAAAAAGTCATTGCTACCAGTCATTTTAGTTCTTTTTATATAAATTATTTTTTTAAAGATTTTATCTTTATTTATTTTTACAGAGAGAGGAAGGGAGGGAGAAAGAGAGGGAGAGAAACAGCAATGTATGGTTGCCTCTCACATGGCCCTCACGGGGACCTGGCCTGCAACCCAGGCATGTGCCCTGACTGGGAATCGAACTGGGACCACTTGGTTCCCAGCCCGTGCTCAATCCACTGCGCTACACCAGCCAGGGCCCTTTTTATATAAATTATTTTTAATGTTTGTTTGATTTAAAAGAAAACTTTAGTAAATGTAGTAATACACTGACTGAAATTTATATTTTTATTTTTTATTGTTGTTCAAGTACAGTTGTCTCCATTTCCCCCTCACCCCACTCTAGCTACTGTCACCTCCCTCCCCTAAACCCACCCTCCCTTGGTTTTGTCCACATGTCCTTTAGTTGTTCCTGAAAGCCCTTTACCCTACTCCCACCATTATTCCCTCCTATCTGCCCTCTGGCTACTCTGTTTGTTCTGAATTTAAATGTTCTGGTTATATTTTGCTAGTTGTTTGTTTTGTTGGTTAGGTTCCACTTAAAGGTGAGTTCACATGGTATTTCTCTTTCACCACATGGCATACTTCACTTAAAATATGCTCTCCAGTTCCATTCATGTTGTCAGAAAAGGTAGGAGTTCCTTGTTTCTTTCTGCTGCATAGTATTCTATCGTGCAAATTGACCATAGTTTTTTGATCCACACATTTACTGATGGGCACTTGAGTTGCTTCCAGCACTTGACTACTAAAAAATGTGCTCCCATGAAAATTGGGGTGCATAGTTTCTTTTAGATTGATGTATCAGGGTTCTTACGATATAAGCTTAACAGTGAAATTTCTGGGTCAAAAGGCACTTCCATTTTTAGATTTCTGAGGAAATTCCGTACTGTTTTCCACAGTAGCTGCACCAGTCTGCATTCCCACCAAGAGTGCACCAGCATTCCTTTTCCTCTATGTCCTCTCTGACACTTGTTGTTTGTTGATTTGTTTGTGATGGTCATTCTCACTGGTGTGAAGTGGTATCTCATTGTGGTTTTAATTTGCATCTTTCTGATAGCTAGTGAATACTGAACATCTTTTCATACACCTCTGGACTCTCCGTATGTCCTTCTTGGAGAAGTGTCTGTTCAGTTTATTGTCCAGTTTTTAATTGGGGTCTTTGTCTCCTGGACTGGAGTTGTGTGAGTTCTTTATAAATTTTGGAGATCAAGCCATTGTCCAAGGTATCATTGTCAAATATGTTTTCCCATTTCTCTTTTCATTTTAATGCTGTTTTCTTTAGTCGTTCAGAAGCTATTTTGATGAGATCCCATTTCATTATTCTTTCCTTTATGTTCCTTGTTCTAGGGCACAAATTGGTGAAAATATCGCTGCATGGAATATCTGAGATTTTCCAGACCATATTCTCCTCGAGGACTTTTATGGTGTCACAACTTATATTAAAAAACTTTTATCCACTGTGAACTTATTTTTGTATATGGTGTAAGTTGGTGGTTCAGTTTCATTTTTTTTCATGTAGCTGTCCAGATCACCCAACACCATTTGTTGAAGAGGCTATTTTTACTCCATTTTATGCTGCTGCCCTCTTTGTCAAATATTAATTGACCATAGAGACTTGAGTTTATTTCTGGGCTCTCTCCTCTGTTCCATTGGTCTATGTCTGTTCTTATGTCAGTATCAGGCTGTTTTGACTACAGTGGTCTTGCAATAAAGTTTGATATCAGGTATTATTATCCCTCCTACTTTGCTCTTCTTTCTGAAAATTGCTGCAGCTATTCGGGGTCATTTACGGAACCATATAAATTTTTTAAATGTTTGTTCTATGTCTGGGAAATATGTCATTGGTACTTTAATAGGGATTATCCTGAATCTATAAATTGCTTTGGGTAGTATGGACATTTTGATGATGTTAATTCTTCCAATCCCTGAACATGATACATACTTCCATTTGTTTGTGTCTTCCTTAATTTCTTTCTTCAGTGTTGCATAGTTTTCTGAGTACAGGTCTTTTACCTCCTTGGTTAGGTTTATTCCTAGGTATTTTACTTTTTCTTGATGCTATGTCAAGTGGGATTTTTTTCTTGGTTTTGGTTTCTGATACTTCATTGTTGGTGTACAAAAATGCCTTTGATTTCTGAATGTTGACTTTGTATCTGGCTGTTTTGCCCAATTCATTTACTATGTCAAGTAGTTTTTTAGTGGAGTCTATAGGATTTCCTATGTACACCATAATGTCATCTGCAAACAATTACAGTTTTGCTTCCTCCTTTCCAATTTGGATGTCTTTTATTTCCTTTTCTTGTCTGATTGCTGTAGCTAAAACTTCTAATACAATGTTGAATAGAAGTGGTGATAGTAGACAACCTTGTCTTGTTCCTGATATTAGTGGGAAATATTTTAGCTTTTTCCCATTGAGTATGATGTTGGCTGTAGGTCTCTCATAGATGGCCTTTATTATGTTGAAAAATGCTCCCTCTATTCCCACTTTGCTGACTTTTTATCATAAATGGGTGCTGTACCTTATTGAGTACTTAGTCTACATTTATTGATATGATTATGTGATTTTTGTCTTTGCTTTTGTTTATGTGATGTATTAGGTTTATTAATTTGCAAATATTGTACCAACATTGCATCCCTGGGATGAATCCCACTTGGTCATGGTGTATGATCTTTTTAATGTATTGCTGGATGCAGTTTGCTAATATTTTGTTGAGGATTTTAGCATCTATGTTCATCAGCGATATTGGCCTGAGGTTTTCTTTCTTGGTCGTGTCTTTGTATGGTTTTGGGATTAGGATGATGCTGGCTTCATAAAAAGGGTTTGGGAGTCATCTGTCTTCCTGAATTTTTTTTGGAATAGGCTGTGAAGCATAGAGTTTAGGTCCTCCTTAAATGTTTTATAAAATTCTCCTGTGAAATCATCCAGTCTAGGGCTTTTGTGTGCCAGGAGATTTTTTTTATGGCTTCAATTTTGTAAGCTGTTATTGGTCTCTTTAGGCTTTTGGCATCTTCTTGATTCTATTTTGGAAGACTGTATTTTTCTTTAAATTTCTCCATTTCGGGCAGGTTTTCAAATTTCATGGCATATAGTTCTTCGTAGTAATTTCTTACAATATTTTGCATTTCTTTGTTTTTTAATTTTTTTAGAGAAAGGGGAAAGGAGGGAGACAGAGGGGGAGAGAAACAGCAATGCATGGTTGCCTCTCACATGGCCCTCACTGAGGACTTGGCCCACAACCCAGGCATGTGCCCTGACTGAGAACCAAATCGGTGACCCTTCGGTTCCCAGCCTGCACTCCATCCACTGAGCTACACCAAGGCACAATCCTTTGCATTTCTGTGGTTTCAGTTGTAATTTTCCTCTTTCATTTCTGATTGTGTTTATTTGGATCCTCCCTTTTTTTTTCTTGATGAGCCTGCTTAAAGGCTTGTCGATTTTGTCTATCTTTTCAAAGAACCAGCTCCTGGATTCATTGATCCTTAGAATTGTGCTTTTAGTCTCTATGTCTTTTAATTCTGCTCTGATCTTGGTTATTTCCTTCCTTCAACTTGCTCTGGGCTATCTTTGTTGTTGTTCCTCCAGTTTTTGTAGGTGTAGGGTTAAGTTGTTTATTTGAAATGGTTCTATCCTTTTTAGATAGGCTTGTATTACTATATATTTCCCTCTCAGGACTGCCCCATAACTTTTGGGCTCTTGTAGGTTCATTTTCATTTGTTTGCAGAAACTTTTTTATTTCTTCCTTGAACACACTCTTAACCCCTTCATTGCTTAATAGCATGCTATTCAATCTCCATGAAATTGAGGTTTTTTAGTTTTTTCCTTGAGGTTGGAATCTAGTTTCAGTCCCTTGTGGTCAAAGAAAATGCTCGATATGATATCAATTTTCTGGAATTTGATTGGGACAAAATGGCGAGAGGGAAAGATGGTGGCGAAGTAGGAGGGAGTGGGATCAGCTTCCTCCAGCCCACTGGTGGGATATCTGACTGATTTTCTGAGGAGCAGAGTGATCACCCAGCTGTATTCCAGGAAGATTGGCAACCAGGATTGCACATAAAACTGAAAGATCAGCCTGTAGGGAGTCTGCTTCGGAGTGAAGGGGTCCCTCGGGACTCGCAGGGAGCCAGGAGGTATGTGGATCCAGTAGCAGCAGCTTCCCCGGTCTGTTCCAGGATCCTTGGGAGGGAGCTGGATTGGGGTGTGAGAGTAGCCAAAGCAGGCGCGTGTATCTGTTGAGAGAGCCTCGGTCCCCAGCAGTCCAGAGGTTGGTGTGTACGTGGGGACTGGTCTACAAAGGCCAGCGATCCCAGTGGGAGGAATTGGAGATTGAACTGAACAGGAGACCCAGGCCCGGAGCTCTGGGACCAGGCGCACACCCGGCGAAGCCAGTCAGGGGTGGCTGGGGGTGGTGCCCGACCAGGCGCCCAGGCCTGCTGCTTGCAAGCCCCAAATCCAGAGACAAAAGCAGTCAACAAATACAGGGGCATGGAACTCACTCCTGGAGGGCCTGACACAACCCAGCGACTGTGATTGGAGACCTGCGGTGCAGACTCCCTCCGTGGGAGAAAAACAGAGGAGCAACATCGAACCCCACTGAGGGGAGACACAGACCTCACAAACTCTGACTCAGGGTGGGGGTCAGGCAGCCCAGAGAAGGTGCTGCGAAATCCTAGCAACTCGACTGGAGGCAAGATGGCAGCTGAGAGTGCAGCCCAGGAAGAAAGCAGGGGAAGTCTGATATCTTCCCAGCCTGTCACAGCCCTGATCGGACGCTGTTGAAGCCAGCCAACAAAAGTCTTTTCTTTTCTTTCTTTTTTTTCTTTCTTTTGTTTTCTCCTTGTTTCTTTGTTTGTTTTTCCCCACCCTTCTTCCTATCTGTCCTTCTATATTTTTTAACTCCTTCTACCTTCCCTTCATTTGGTATTCCTAGTTTTCTCTTCTTTTTATTTCTTATTTTTTACTATTTTTTACTTTATGTTATCTTAGTATTATTTTTTCTTATATTGCTTTTTCCTTTTCTTTTGCTTTCTTTTCCTTCTTTTTCTCCCTTCCCCGCTCCTACTTATCCACAGGTGACACATTAAAACCTGGAATTGTGAAGAGAATAGAGTGGGACCCAGACAAGAGTCAGCCCAAAAAACAGAGTGTGACACAAAATTAACTTCGCTGCTCCAGAGAACTTGACAGATCAATTTAAGAATCAGAGGCTACCAAGAAGAATCCCACAAACAATGGGAAGACAATAAACAATCACCAAATGAAAGGAAAGGAGGAAGCCCCAGAAAGAATGATAAATGAAACGCACAAGCCAACTATCAGATATTAGGTTCAAAGCATATGTTATCAGGCAGCTCAAGAAACTCCAGAAGCTTGAGGAACTCACAGAAAACCATCAGAAACTACAGAGAAACTATAATGAACTCACTGCAAACTATGTCAACATGAAAAAGGAAACAGAAACTATTCACAAGGGCCAAGAGGAAATGAAGAATACAATATCTTAATTGAAGAACACAATAGAAGGTATCAAAAGCAGGCTTTATGAGACAGAGGATCAGATCAGCGAGCTGGAGGACAAGGTTGAAAAAAGCAACCAAAAAGAGCAAGAACAGGAAAAGAGGCTCAGAAAGAATGAAGAGGTATTAAGGGAAATGCAGGAAAACGTGAAACGTAATAATATTTGTATAATAGGGATACCAGAAGGAGAGGAAGAGCAGCAAGGGATGGAAAACCTGTTCGAAAAAGTAATGATGGAAATCTTCCCTAATCTGATAAGAGAAAAAGCCACACAAATCCAGGAAATACAGAGAGTCCCAAACAAAAGGAGCCCAACAGGCCCACTTCAAGACACATCATCATTAAAATGGCAAAATTCCAAGACAAAGAGAGAATCCTAAAGGCAGCGAGGCAGAAGCAGGAAGCAACATACAAGGGAGCACCAATAAGGTTAGCAGCTGACTTCTCAATGGAAACACTCCAAGCCAGAAGGGAATGGCAAGAAATATTCCAAGTAATGAGAGCCAGAGGCCTGCAACCAAGACTACTCTACCCAGCAAGGCTCTCAATCAAGATAGATGGCCAAATAAGGAGCTTCCCAGACAAAAGAAGTCTAAAAGAATACATCTCCAGCAAACCAGCACTGCAAGAGATCCTAAAGGGACTGATTTAAGGAAAGGAAGGGAAAGAGAGAGAGTGAGGATCACAGGTACAAAAAAAAAGGCAATGAATAAGTACCTATCAATAATAACCTTAAACGTAAATGGATTAAATGCTCCAATTAAAAGACATAGAATAGCGGGATGGATAAGAAAGCACAACCCACACACTTGCTGCCTACCAGAGACCCACCTCAGGACAAAAGACTTACACAGACTGAAAGTGAAGGGCTGGAAACAAATTTTCCAAGCAAACGGACAAGAAAAAAGAGCTGGGGTAGCAATACTCATATCAGACAAAATAGACTTCAAAAAAAGGGCCATAAAGAGAGACCCAGAGGGACACTTTAATACTCAAGGGAAGAATCGACCAAGAAGACATAGATATTGTAAATATATATGCACCCAACACAGGAGCACCCAAATACATAAAGAAAATCTTGGAGGACTTCAAGAAGGACATTGATAGCAACACAATTAAGGTAGAGGACTTCAACACCCCACTGTCAAAAATGGACAGATCCTCCAAACAAAATATCAGCAAAGACATTGTGGCACTGAACAATGCCCTAGAAGAAATGGACATAACTGATATATATATATAGGGTCCTGCACCCCAAAGAAGGGAAATACAAATTCTTTTCAAATGCACATGGAACAGTTTCAAAAATAGACCATATGATAGGACACAAAACAAGCCTCAACAAATTCAAGAAAATTGAAATCATACCAAGTATTTTCTCTGACCACAAGGGACTGAAATTAGAAACCAACCCAAAGGAAAAGAACCCAAAACACTCAAAATCATGGAGACTGAATAGCATGCTATTAAACAATGAATGGGTCAAGGATGAGATTAGGGAAGAAATCAAAAAATTCCTTGAAACAAATGAAAATGAACTGACAACAACCCAAAACTTATGGGACACAGCGAAGGCAGTCCTGAGAGGGAAGTGCATAGCCATACAGGCTTACCTGAAAAAAACAGAAACCGTTTGCAGAAACAACCTAACCCTACACCTACAAGAACTCGAGGAACAACAGCAAAGACAACCCAGAGCAAGTAGAAGGAAGGAAATAACCAAGATCAGAGCAGAATTAAATGACATAGAGAATAGAAGGACAATTCTAAGGATCACTGAATCCAGGAGCTGGTTCTTTGAAAAGATAAACAAAATAGACAAGCCTTTAAGCAGGCTCATCAAGAAAAAAAAAGGGAGGATCCAAATAAACACAATCAGAAATGAAAGAGGAAAATTACAACTGAAACCACAGAAATGCAAAGGATTGTGCCTTGGTGCAGCCCCTTGAAAGGTTCCAGCTAGCCCAGCTTTGTGAAACCTCTTGGAAGAAAAACCTGCCAAGAAAGAAGAAAAAGAGGGATTAAAACAGAAAGAAGAGCTTGCTTTCTTCAGTTATTCATTGGCTCCTCAACCTAGAATAATGGACAGAAAGAAAACAGTTTTTTGACACCTACGGATAGTATTTTTCAGGTCTCTGAAAGGAACCCAGGGGTTCAGAGTCCTCTCCTTCAATTCATTTTGTAAGGTTTAATTAAAATGTAATATGTGGAAACAATTGGGAGATTAGATTTCCTTCAGTAGATAAGAACTACTATCTAGGAGTTCAAGTTGTCCAAGGATGCAGTTGGCTGCCTTTGGAAATAATGAGTTTCCT
>PVJI01030312.1:0-14346 GCA_004026765.1 Micronycteris hirsuta | reverse complement strand
TGGGGTCTGTGTCTCCTGTCAGTGGGGCTCAGTAACTCCTCTGTTTCTCCCGCACGGAGGGACTCAGCACCGCAGGACTGGGTTGTGTCTCAGGCCCTCCAGGTGTGAGTTTCGCGCCCCTGCATTCGCCGTTCGCTTTTGTCTCTGGAATCGGAGCTTGCAAGCCGCAGGCCTGGGCGCCCGGTCGGGTACCTACTCCATCCGCCCCCGATTAGCTCCACTGGGTGCGCACCCAATCCAGGAGCTCAAAAGTTGGGTTTGCCTTTCAATTCAGACTCCAATTCTTCCTGCTGGGAACACCAGCTTCTGCAAATCAGTCCCCAGGTAAGCACCGACCTCTGGACTGCTGGGGACCAAGGCTCTTCCAACAGACGTGCGCGTCTGCCTTGGCAACTCACACACCCCAATCCAGCTCCCTCCCACGGAACCTGGAGCAAACCGGGAAGCTGCTGCTACTGGATCCGCAGACCTCCCGGCTCAGGAAAAACATTTTAGTAATTAATGCAACTACGTGACCTCCAAATCAAAGTGTTTCGAGGTCCTATGGTAAGTTGGGTTGTAAGTGAAAGTGGAGAAAAATGTAGAATTGTTCAAACCCATTAGTACTATTCATTTTAATTTCAGATAAATAAGATAAATAAATTTGGTCCAAGTGAGGTTCCGTTGTCAGTAGATTACTAAATGTTTGACCGATGAAATGTAAAATAGCATAATATCATACATAATAGCTGTGGGCATTTCAACGCTGGCCTGAAAACCAAAAGGTTGCCGGTTCGATTCCCAGTCAGGGCACATGCCTGGGTTGTGGGCCAGGTCCCCAGTTGGGGGCTGTGTGAGAGTCAACTGATAGATGTATCTCTTCCACATTGATGTTTCTCTCCCTCTCTTTCTCCCTCCCTTCCCCTAGCCTAAAAGTAAATTGAAAAAAATTAAAAATAAAATAAAATAAAATGAATATATCCATATGTAAAATGCAAGAAAATATTAAAATTAGTTATGTAGAAAAGTACAGAAAATATCTTAATAAAAATGATCTGTAAGTCATGTCTGAACTACAACTGCTTTTTACAATAATATTGAAGTATAGTTTTTCATATGTATCTTTGTGCCTAGATACACACATATTTATATGTACTCAGATGTAACAATGGAGATCATAATACATATGTATTCATATAAATATACATTTACATATTCACTTTTAGACAATACTAGTGCTTTGCTGTTTTCCTATTTTCTACCCCTTTAAGGTACTATGAGTAATTCTGTTAGTGATGATTCTTTGGTGGCAAGCACCAGAAGCCCACTCTGACTGATATAACTAAAGAGGGAATCTTTCTGAAGGGTTGTTGGATGCCTTTAACTCGATTTAGAAAGGATAGAAATGTAGAAAGCTCCAGAAGGTGTTTCTTGCAGAAACGGTGGGCAGCTTCATCCAGCTGCCTACTCTGCAGTGAACAGCTCCAGTGAACTTGGGACTTTGTTTTTGTCACGAGAAACCTTCCGGGGAGGCTGTGCTCAGATGTAGGTGAGGGGCCCTCCCCTCGGCTGGGAGGGGGAAGAGTCGGAATGCCTCAATCAACGGTCCAGACTGACAGCGTCCAGAAGAAAAATTGTCATCTCCCTCAAAGAAATCCGGGAGTTGTCGTGGAAGAAGGTAGCCTGGGCATGACACCCGAACACAAGGGTCTACCACCGTGATTTTGTAACGTTTCTAGTCATTTTGATAACTTCGGTGAGACACTGAGTTCCTGTAGGCAGTGCTTCTCAACCTAGGGCGCTGTCGTGCGCCAGGGACACTTGCCAACGTCCGGGGACATTTTCGGTTGTCAAACCTGAGGGTATTGCTACTGGCATCTAATGAGGAGAGCCCAGGGACGCTGCTACACTGCCCAAAGGGCACAGGACTCTCTCCCCCGACAAAGAATGGTCTGGTCTTACACGTCAGTGGTCTGGGAGTTGAGAAGACTTGGTCTGAGTCAGAGCTCGTATATTTTATTCCTTTCCTCTTTAGTCCCTGCATATCCTGGTCGATACTCAGGAAATTTTTATTTCCATTGAATTTCCCACATGATGCTACTTACGTCAGTTTAGGGACAGTATTTTTGTTTTAATCTTCACTTGAGGATATTTTATTAATTTTAGAAGAAGTGAAGAGAGAGAGAGAGAGAGAGAGACGTGAGAGGGATATATCGATTGGTTGCCTCTTCTATATGCCTTGACTGGGGTTTGAACTCATTACCTTTGGTGCCAGGGCAGGGGATGAAATTTTGACAGTCACTAGCTTAGTTCAGAACAAAACACACCGAACAAAAAACAAGCACCGATTGTTACTGAAATAATTCAGGAACTCCTTTAGAACCCAGAAGTCCCTATCTTTCATTGTGATTTAAGTCATGATTTTAATGTTTTTTTTTTGTTTTTTTCTTCCTAAGACACATTAAATCATCTGGTCCAGATGAAGGAACAGCCCCAAAGAAAGGACTGGGCTTGTCCGAGATCCCATAGCTCCCTGGCGTCCAGCCGCAGAGCAGTCCCTTCTTTCCAGTACACTGTGCTGTCTTCCCGGAGTGGACGATGGGGAGCCTTTCCAGGGCGTTTTTCAGAAAGCATCCTTGGAGGAGAGTGAAATTACAGGAAGACAGCAGATGTTCAGAGAGTAAGGGCAGCAGTTTGCGTGCTCTCTTGTACAGTCAAGCTTTAGGTGTCTATGGGATTCGCACCCCATCTCTGAGATACAGTTTCCCTCCTCTGGGCCCACATGGCACCTTTGGGCTGCTGGGGACCCGTTCGCTCCCACCTCGTAAACACCGTGAAGACAGCAGAGGTTGAATGTGCTGCTTTTGAGCAGAGGTGGAGGCCAAACACAGAGGACCTTAGGGAGATTGATTCCAAAGTAGAAGCTCACCTTTCACCAAGGTGAGTATGAAAGGAAGAAAAAAAAAAAAGAGGATTTGTCTTTGAGAGTCACCCTTTAATAAGGCAGACCATCTGGCTCTTTGACTTAGAAGATCTTCTTCCGGCTCCTGGGAATGCACGTCTCTCACTTGCTCAGCTCTGGCTTCCCATGGCTTAGGAGCGGCCCAGCCGAGAATTCCCTAAGTCCACCTTCCACACGCCCTCGGATGCTTGACAGCGCTCCTGGGCTCTGAGTTAATACTGAGAGCGGAATCCTGACTGCTGCACGTCCCAGCAGCAAACTCGAGGTTGCCTGCGTGTGTTGCTGCAGGAAAAGTCAGTGCCCATCTGGTAACAAATTCTTCCCTCCCTCCTTCCCTTCATGTAGACATTCAGCAATGCGTGCTGCAGGGGGAAGGCAGGCAGAATCCCTAGCCTTAACGAGCTCATGGTCTGTTAGAGATCATTAAACTTGATCCTGTGTGCTTGAGACCCAGGACAGGAGCGTAGTAGGAAGCAGAATCCAATGCTGTTCATAGTATCTGCCCTTCATGTTTTAAAGAGTCTTTCATTTGGCCTTTTGATATATCAACCTGTAGTTATTGAGCTCCATTTTATTGAGTGTTGGGGACACTGAAGTGGACAGGACCTGAAAGGTCTCCTGTCAGGAGAAGGTGAGAAAATGAATGAGAAACAAATGAGCAAAGCTTGCCGGTCCTGGAAGTGGCCTAGGGAGAATAGATCAGCAGAGTCACCGGGCGGGGGAGCTTCGGGTCTGGTGAGCGTGGAAGGTTTCTCTGAGGAGGTGACAGGCGACAGATGTGCTGAGCCCTGGAGACCAAGCGTGCCAGGTTCTTGCTGTCCGGGCAGTAGAAACAGCAAATGCACAATTCCTGAGATAGACACCCCAGGAACGGAGAGAAATCCCACGGGGCTGGAGGGGCGTGGACTTCAGGGCGTGGCAGGTGACAAAACAGAAAGCCAACAAAAGCAGAGGCTAAATCAGTGGGTTTGACGTGTCTTGAAAAAGGGCTTGGATTTCATTCTAAGTGTAAAGAGAAGGAACCACTGGAGAATTGTGAGCTACAGATGTGATTCTAGCCAAGTATATCAGCAAGGTTCAGGGGTCCTGGGACCTTCTAAACAACATGCAGCCAACAGAACCTGTGTATGTGCTCAGTTCTCGCACTTAACCTGCTATGTCCTTTTACATAAACAGAGTATGACCGCCAGCCTCTTGGAGTCAGACCGACTTTGATTTCATTCTTATTTTATACTTTTAAAAAGATTTTATTTATTTATTTTTAGAGGGGAAGGGAGGGAGAAAGAAAGGGAGAGAAACATCAATTGGTTGTGTCACCTGTCCCCGACTGGGGACCTGGCCCGCAACCCAGGCACGTGCCCTGACTGGGTATCAAACTGGTGACCTTTCTCAATCTACTGAGCCACACCAGCCAGGGCAGATGTCATTCTTCTTAAGAGAGGTTATTGAATATTTATCCTAGAAGAATCTCTAAGAAAACGGGTTTGGGACAATGACTGTTTCATTTAAAGGTTGGGTTTTAGACTATGGGACTTCTCTAAGCATCAGAGCATCAAGATAATTTTCCAGTGAAAACAGAAAAATTAGAATTGCCCTTGAATTGCCCTGGCTGGGTAGCTCAGTTGGTCGGAGCATTGTCCTGATATGCCAAGCTTGCGGGTTCAATCCCTGGTCAGGGCACATAGAAGAATCAGCCAATGAGTGTGTGTGTGAATAAGAAGAAGAACAAGTTGGTGTTTATCTCTTTCCTCTCTCTAAAATCAATCAATAAAAAAATTGCTTTGGATTATCTATCGTGTTTATCAAGAGAGGCCTTCTCCGTGTCTTTCTTGAACCTCCGGTTTGCCCGGCTTCTGTAGGTATGACTCATGCTTTCCCTGGCATGTCGTTGGAATAAACCCCTTAAAATTCCCCTCTCCTGTCTCCACTAGTGAGTTGCTTGATCTTCTGCATCAGTGGGCACGCTAACCCTTAGGCTAACGATTACAACGGTACCTCAGTACTCATCGTTAATTCATTCCAGAACTCATGACAAGTGCCGAAACCGACGAGTACTGAATGAATTTTTTCCATAGGGAATTTTCTCTTGCAGGGTGGCATCGTGACTCACACAAGTTCTAGCAAGTGTAACAAGTCCAGAGCGAGCACCGAGTGATGAAACATTTTTTCTCATTAAAGTGTGACAAGTACCAGGTTTGACAAGGTCTGAAGGCGACGAGTACTGAGGGGTGACTGTATTTGCTTTTGCAGATCAGGGAAGGATTGGCACAGGAAGACAAAGAGAAAAAAAACAAGTTCCATCTTGTCTCGTCATATTCCCAGAGCAAGGAGGAAAATTTGCTAGTTAAAAACTTCCCAGTCAGTGTTAAAGTTATTTCCCCTTTGCAACCAACTGCTCTTTATTGGTCTGTTTTATTTTTGCACCACTAGCAAAAAGAAAAAGAAAAAAAGGGAAAGCAAGCTTGCTGATTGTACTATATGGGCCGATATTTGCTGGGCGTGTCCTTTTGACCTTGAGAGAGAGTTTCCATGTGGCTACCTAGTGTAGGCAGGAGTTTGGTTTGTTTCCCAAAGCACCCTGAGGGGATTTTGCTCCCTGAATTCCAAATCTTGCCAGACTGTAGGCTCTAGCTTAAATCTTTATGCAAAATAACTGCTGAGTAAAAGTGGTATTTGCACCGGTCCCTCTGAGTGCAATCCAAATGCAGTCTATAGAATTACAAAAGAAGCTTTGATTAAGAAGTGACAGCAGAGATGCGCAGTTATAGAGGGACCACGGTTGTTTGGAGACCTGCCAGGTTCTTGCAATTAATTTTGCTTAGAAGTCAGCAAGATACCTTGCTGTGGCTTGCAGCCTGAGTGGGCATTTTGCTTCCCAGACTGGTTGGAACTTGCTTTGGTTTTTGAATTTAGGAGTTTATCCTCCACCCTCTGCTCTGCCCAGACCTTCTGAAGCAACCGTAGATTCCCATGGAAAGAGACCAGGCGGAACCAATTTTCTTTGTGTCCATGGAGTGAAATAGGAAAGAGGAGCTGGATCAAAGTAATGGTGGCCTCCTATGTCATCAGGCCTCAGGTGTGAAGTGTGAATATGGGCTGTTCTCCACATTCTTCCATGTTAGAATGTAAAGGCAGTAGTTTTACAATGAGTGAAAATGCTCGTGGGATGCAATAAACTGATGGAGCACATCCGCTCAGGGTTGGCCTGGGCGAGCTTGTGATTCAGTTCCAGAACGGTTAGATGAACTGCGTGGCTATCATCAGAAACAAAATTCATAAGGAGAGTTTGTGCTAAAACCACTGAATGAGTTTATTGGAGAACAGGAAATGTACACAGCATCAATGCTGTCTCCCCACAGTTTACTTTTACAAATGGAAAAAGAGAGCTTTGAAGCAGGTAAATTTCCCAGAAACTACCTCGCCCATATGATCGAAGATAACATCATCAGTATGTGTGTTGAGAAAGGTACACGGTTACTTGTGTGGCAGGCATGTGTACCTTGGATCTAATCATCAGACCTAAACTGAGGGACATTCTGCAAGACAGCTGCCCTGTGCCCTTCAAAGAATGTCAGTGTCACTCAAGTCTGTTTCGGATTGAGGACACTAAACAAACAAGACCATTAAATGCAGTGTATGACCCTGGATTGGATCCAGGATCAGAAAAAAATGTTGCAAAATATACTATTGAGACCATTATAATTTGGATACAGAATGTATGTTAGATAATAGTAATATATCAATATTAATTTCCTGAATTCAATCACCGAATTGGGGTTGCGTCAAATAATATAGTCTCAGGAGATACGCGCTGATGTCTTTGGGACGAAAGGTCAAATTGTTGAACTACATAATAGCAGCATGCATGTATGTTACATGTGCGTGTGGCCTACGTATGCACACGCATCCCCAGAGAGAAAGCAAAGGTGGCAAGATTAGTGATGTAGGTGAGCAGGATATGAACTTTGTTTTGGTATATGGAGTACTCTTTCTGCAAATTTTCTGTGGCTTTGAATTTTTTCCAAATGAAAAGTTAATAAAGAAGCAAAGAGGTGGGAGGGGTGGAGAGGAAGAGGAGGAGAGGGAGGGGCTTAGAGACATTTGAGATCCAGCTGTCACCACCATGAGGGCGCTGCAGTCGCCACCCACTGTCCTCAAAGGCCTCCCCTTGTCCTGGATGACCCTAGTGGCTGCTTGTCACGCTCACCCCACCCACACTCTCCTTCCAGTCTGTTGAGATGAAACAGCGGGCTGCTGTTGGGGCACGCCCACACTGTCACGGGTGAGTCTGGAGGACTGTGTGCACGGGGGAATAGTGCCTGTCCCTGGAAGTAACCCCCTGGCCTCCCTCCTCCTAGATACTTCTCTGTTCAGTGTTGCTGGGGGTCTGGATAGCCAATCAGCTAACTAGCTAACAACCTACTGAACTGACTAGCTAGCTAGCTAACCCCAGGTTTTGTTTTTCTTTTCACGATGCCCAAAGCCCACCTTTCCCAACCTCCTAAGCTACCTTTCATTTGTGAGAGGAATATTCTCTCCCCACCACCACCGCCACCACCACCAAAAACATGACTCAGGAAGTCATGAAGAAGCACAGAATTCTTGTCCTTAACCATTTAGAAATTACCGTTATTTATCTATACCAGCCCTGCTGGAAAGGCAGGGGTGGCGGTGGAGGGGGAAGCCAGCGCAGACGAATTGCAGAGGGAGAAATCGCTCCCGGCGTGTTCCAGCTGCAGGAATTTCTGAAAGTTGGAGAAGGAAGGAAAGGGAACTAGTTAAATTTTATGAGATGCAGATTCTGTTTAGGCATGACATTTTTCATTTTCTGTTTATGTGGCTGTGAAGTTTTTCATTCTGTAGGCCACTGAAATACGTTTCCGCTCTATTATCACGCTCGAAGGAGCTGCACAAGTATATCTGTTTGATAGTCTTGGATTTGTGAGGGTCTGGGAGCAGCCACCAGACTGTATCCTCCTACCGAGGTTCCAGTAACCAGAACTTGGTTCTAGATGTGTAGGGTGGAGGTTAAGGTCGGGAGGAAGCAAGCTGATTTTGGGGGGAGCGTACAACCTAAACTCCCACGAGGCAGCTTTGCATCTGCTCGAAGTGTGACCTTTGACTTGGACTGATTCCTTCCTATCCACACATGGGGGCCAGAAACTATAAGTGTTAGAAACTTTTACAACCATTCCTTACAATAATTTTATTTTTTAAATTTAACAATACAGATTGGAGCCTTGTGATGTTTAGTTTTCTAAATTTTGTTTCCTAGGATTTTGTTTTTATTGTATCTCCCCCACTCCCAAAAATCAATCTGTGATGGATTGGGGTTGGGGGGCACTCAGTCTCTCTGCCAGACAGTTGGAGAAGCACTGTCTTTGGGAACCTGAGGTTTGGCCTCTGTAACATGTTTTGGAAATTTTACTCCCTGCTCTTAATTCTGCCTCTTTGTGGAAACAGCCACTTCCTTCTCCCTTCCCTGTGGACTTCCAATCGCCACTCTCGGTTCCCAAAGCCGGAAATGGCTCCTGACCAACCGACCCCACGCTGGATCGCAGCCCCGCCCCTCCACGGCATCTCGAGCCCCCCTTTCCTCTAAAATAAGAAGTTACACTGTTGTTCAGGGAACTGTTTAAAGGATTGAATGAGATGAGGTGTATCCAACATTTAGCACGCAAATTGTACTCAGGAATGATGAGCCGCTCCCTATTCCCTCCCAGAGTCGAGTTGACTTCTTTTGTAAAGGATCTACATGTTGGAATAGATCAGTAAAAACGATTGTGAGCACATTCTATTTCCTGTGAGTCTGTGGGCGTCCCCCCCCCCCCCCCCCCCCCCACCCAGGTCCAGCCTCGCAGGCTGCACGCTGCCCAACTCTAGGGCACTGCACTCATAGACAACACAAACAGCCAAGGTGGAGAGGAGGCTCTGGCTGAAGGCCCTCGTTCTCTGTAATTCTATTAATAATACCAACCTTTAAATAAAAGGGGAAGCGCATAGTGGGATGAGGAACAGATTACTTCATTGGTTTTCAGACTCATTTTCTTTATTATTATTAAAAACAGAAATGAAATGATGAATAGGAAAGTAAGTGGTTTAAACACTTTCATATCATTTCAAGTATTAGATAGGTTTCATCATGAGGATTGCTCAATTAAGAAGAACATTTATCCAATTGCAGTGGCTTAATAGACTCCAGGATCTAATTTTGAGCTGCGTTGCAAATAGAAGGCGCTCACTGAACGAATTCGGTGGTCCCACTTTGGGGGAGTGAGTCAGTGGTTCTGTGACCCACACTTCTCTCTCATTCTTCTCTCTTGGATTTCTGGGCTAATCTCTTAGAGCCATCGAAGAGAAAAAATCACGTGGACAAATCCAGCTGGGGAAGGGGTAAAATGATAACATGTCAAAAAAAGTGAGTACTTACTTATTTATCAAGTAACGGAGTTGCAGTTAACCTCCTGAGCTGGACCACGGATGGATCAGAGTTTGGGTGCAAATGAAATGGGATAAATAACAAAAGTGACAGTTTGATGAAGTTAAGCCTGAATCACATTCATTCTGTATCTTCTGGACATGCACTAGATGTTTTGCAATCAAATCACTGTTTTAGTCTCACTTGAGGGGTGATGATTAGCATATTTATTGGGTAATGATGAGCTATCAAATTTCAACCGCTGGTCAGAAACATGTTGCTTGCCTGGTCCTCGGTGGATATAGCCCAGAGCCAAACAGATGGCTCTTGCCTCTGTAAAGCCAAAAGGCTTTTTGGAAGCCTCTGTTTTTACCCCTGACCCAGAGCAGCTGGAAATGAGGATTTAGGGAGGAAAAAAACAACAACCTTAGAGCAGAAAAATCGATTGCATAAACAAAATGGACTTCTTGTTTGGGAGGATTAGGGGAAAAGCAAAACCCCTGAAAATGCATGATCAGGCCATCTGAAAGAGAAAAAGGCTGTAATTCTAAGATGGAGGACTGTGTTCCAATAGTTGACACAACTCAGCCATTCAACACACCACATCTGGAGTCAAACAACTGTGGGTTTCAGTCTCAGAAGTAACCGCCCAAAACTTAGGGGCCTAAAACAAGGAGCACTGACTACGTCCCACAGGTGACTGGTCGGCTTGGTGGTTGCTCTCACCTGGGCATGGTTTGTTCTCTGATGTTCTCTGCTGGGCCCTTCCGTGTGTCCGTGGTCAGTAGGCACATTGCTTTGTGTTGGCTGTCTAGGATGACCTCACCTGGAAGGCCCTTCCCATGGGCCGCTCAATCCCCAGTAGGCTGGCTTGAGTGTGTTAGTATGGCGACCTCAGGGATCTGAGAGGCGAAAAAGAGCTCACAAGGCTTCTCGGGATGGGGGGAGGCTGGGCTCTGGCGCACTGGCACTTCCACTGTATTCAGTTGGCCGCGATAAGTCACAAGTCTGACAAGAGCGGGGAAATAGACCCCACCTCTTCACCAGAGGAGGCGCAAGGTGCCGTGGCAGAGGGCGTGGCTTTCAGGCAAACTGTGGCCCTTTTTGTGAGTAATCTACCATACACACTCATCAGCTATTGCACTTTGGTTCCCTTGCGTGTAAAATAGAGATAGTAGTTATGTCATTCTCAAAGTATTATGAACATCGAGGGATATAATGAGCATAAAGGGTTTGGCTCATTGTTTGGGCACAGAGTCAGCCCTCAATTAAGTTGGTATTAACACTCTATGTGGTTACTGGGACCTTACCAGACGCCAAATTATTTAGGAAGGCAGGCAACTCCTGCTGGGGTTATTCTTTGCCCTGCACCAACTGAAGCTATACCAGCACTTAATTTAGTTCTGGTCATCTAGAATGAATTGAAATCCATCTTTCTTCTGCTCACTCCGTTCCAGGCACATTGGTGTTCTTAGTATTTCTCAGAACAGCTGATGCGTGGTAGATCTTCAGTAAGTATTGGTAATGAATGAATGTATCCTTATCTGAAGGAACCTCTGTTTTATTTTGTCCCTTGTAAGTCTCAGAAGCTTGGCACTGGAACATATTAACTGAGCAATTTCTATTTTTTGAGTTAAATTTTTCCCTCCAATTCATAGACTTTAACCATCTCTGGGCCCCAGATAACATGCCCCCCACCCCAAACACACAGACCTACCCCACCCCCCAGGACAGATGTAGGACCTTCACATCCGGTTTGCTGTCGAAAGAGAGTGCTGACCTTTGGGACTGCCTGAGAACACTAGCGAGGGCACTTAAAATGTCGCCAGAAATTTGGGTGCAACTTCCAGGTAGAATAAAGAGGATCTTTCTCTCTCTCCCCTTTCCAGTATCTGTATATACAAATACAGGTATACACATGTATACCAAATCTCTGTCTTTATGTCTTTCTCTGCACACATGTACCTAAAAACACAGACACACATACAGACATAATTTACATGCACACATTATACATGTATTTATATTATATAATATAGAATATAACTGTTTTTTAATATGTAACATATATTTATATTATATAGCACACATGCATTTATATGTATACCATATTTCAATATGATATAATATACATATATAATATATAATATTATCTACCCATGTAACTATATCTCACTCACTGGAGGTGTTCAGGTGTTTATTTTTAAATCTGAAATTAAATTGTGTTTCTGTAAAATTGTCATTTGTTTCCTGTCAGACGACTCTGAGCATTGGGTTTCCTGTGGGGCTTTTCTCTAAGACGACTGTTTGAAATGATGTTAAAAGGACTTCGCCCTGTGAAACCTCCAGAACGGGAGAGAAAAAGGACAAGCCGAAGGCACTGGGGATGGTTCATGCATTTCAGCAGACTTTCAGGAGGCGCGCCTGCCGAGTTCTAACTCCCTAACAGTGCTCATCATTTATGTGCCTATTCCAATCGGAAGCTGTATCGCTTGTCCTCGCGCTTAGTTTGCTTCTGCTGAAACAATCCGGGCCGATGTTCCAGTTACCGGGACGCACGCACCAGCTGTTAGCATCAGCGCCAAACGGGAGCAGCACTCAGCTCTGCTGTTTATTTATTTACCGCCGTGATAGGTTAATACATCTCTGGGGGCCGAGCAACCCTGGGCAAAGAACCACCTTTACGTGGACCTGTTTGATCGGTGTGTCAGCGCCGCTGGCCGGGAAGGTAAAATGTACAATGACGTTAACTAGATAATCTGATAATCCTTCACATTTGCGCCCTGTGCCTCCAACTCCAAATATATTTGATAATACAGCAGCAGGCACGGTTATAGAAATATCTACGGATTGATATGCAGAAAAACCACATTTTCATGCAAAAGGTCTATTGTTTTTAAAAGCTTTTTGTCTGTGTCTGTCATTCGCATAGCTGCATTCTTTGTCTGTTTTCTCAGTGGTCCAGAGTCCGAGGGATCCTTGGCTCTTCCATTATTTTTGATGGAAAGTCTTGTTCTTATTTGGCCACTGCTTACAACTGCCAAACTGAAAGCGGGTCACCCTGTAATGTAAGGGAAGCAAGCGAAAAAAGTTAATACAACACAGTGCCCAAGGAAAATGTCTCAGACCTGTAATCACCATCAGTTGATGGGCCAGGGGGCTGTTTTCTGAAGTGGTACCCAGGGGCTTAGCCGGACTGGCAGCTACCGTTTTAGAATTCTAATCTGAGAGGAAGATCAGGAACAGGATGGATGAGAAATAGTGGGGGTAAGGGGTGCACAGGTCTTGGCATTGAAAATTTTGGCACTTTTTCCTTTTTTAAGTAAAAAATATTAAATCACCACAAGGCCCTCTCACAATTCAGAAAGAGAGAGGAAAGTAGTCTTTTAAAATGCATGTCTTTTTTTTTAATGATTCCCCATATTCTTTCTTTTTCTTATTTTATTTTATTTTTGTTTCATTACAGTGGTCTGCATTTTCTTCCCCCCCACCCCATCCAAACCCACCTCCCTCCCTTGCTTCCATCCTCTCCCTTGGTTTTGTCCATGTGTCCTTTATAGTAGTTCCTGAAAACCCTTCTCCCCACTGTCCCCTCCCCCTCCCCTCTGGCTATTGTTAGATTGTTCTTAATTTCAATGTCTCTGGTTATATTTGCTTGCTTTTTTCTTTTGTTGTTTATGTTCCAGTTAAAGGTGAGATCATATGGTATTTGTCCCTTGTATGACATTTTCTAAAATGCCAAAATTCTCAATGTGTACACTCTGAATGCTAAGCTATGGTTTTTACTGAATTGATCAAGTGTGTAGATTTACTCAGAAAGGAGTGAGCGACTCTAGTTCAAACTCAGAATGACTTTGGATGTGAGAACCCAGGTGCCTCTGCCCATGTGGGGGGCAGAGTTTACCAACAGTGGGGCATGCTTTATTTAGTTTTTACTCTTTCCTTTATTTTGGAAAATGTTATGGGTTTGTTTTGTGAGTAATTTTAAAAGTTCGGAGAGTAATAGAACACCTGCTTTCTTAGGATTCAGAGTTGACCATTGTTATGAATTTATTATGTTCTTTCATGTTTTTTCCCCTAGAAATGACCCATTTTAGATAAATGTAAAGTTCCTTTTGATACCAAACTCAATTCCATTTTCTCTTAATTTCCCCAGTGTTAACCATAATTATAAATATATATATATATTTTTAAAGATTTTATTTATTTATTATTTTTTTTAGAGAGAGGGTAAGAGAGGGAGAAAGAGAGGGAGAGAAACAGCAATGTATAGTTGCCTCTCACATGGCCCTCACAGGGCACCTGGCCTGCAACCCAGGCATGTGCCCCGACTGGGAACCGAACCGGGACCGTTTGGTTCCCAGCCCGCGCTCAATCCACTGAGCTACACCAGCCAGGCCATAAATATATTTTTAAAAGTCTTTTAATGCTGTTATATATGTGTTTGTGATTCTCTGTGTCTGCATATTTGTATTACATAAAAATTGTGTGCTGTGACATATGCTACAAACTTATTTTCTGATGTTTATTAATGTTGAGATATATTGATTTAGGTTATTCATTTTAATAGCTTTATGGTGCTGTATTATGTGACTACACCACAAGTTAATAGCCTAGATCTCTATGAATGGACAAGTAGTTCATTTCCACTTTATGACTATTACAAAAGAAACCCCCCTGTAAGGATATCCAACCATATATACATTCAAATAGTCCTCCAAACGTCTTTAATAATTGATAGTCCCAACATTAGTTTATTGAGGCTCCCCTCCCTCCACATCCTTATAAACACTGGGTATACCCGGGGTTCAGGCTCCTTACTTTTAATGAGAGATGGGTGACTTTGAAATCACTCATTTTTCTCCCCAGGTGTAATGCTCTACTGACAGAGTGCCTTGCTGGGGGTCAATGCCCTCCCCTCCCTTCTCCTCCCCTCCCCTCGCCTTCCGTCCCCTCCCCTCCCCTCCCCTTCCCTCCTCTCGCCTTC
>PVJI01030311.1:0-14327 GCA_004026765.1 Micronycteris hirsuta | reverse complement strand
CTATTATTAGACTGTTCTTAATTTCAATGTCTTTGGTTATGTTTTGCTTGCTTTCTGCTTTTGTTGGTTATGATCTGGTTAAAGGTGAGATCATATGATATTTGTCCCTTTGTTGATCTCTCCCTTTATATCCATCAGGATTTGCTTTACATGTTTAGGTACTCCTATGTTGGGTGTATAATGTTTACTAAGGTTATATGCTCTTCTTGGATTGTTCCCTTTATCCCTATGTAGTATCCTTCTTTGTGTCTTACTATAGCCTTCATTTTAGTCTATTTTCTTAGATACAATTACCACTGCCCCAGCTTTTTTTTTTTTTTTCCTTTCCATTTGCATTAAATATTTCCTTCCTTTACTTTTAGTCTGTATGTATCTTTCAGTCTGAGATGGGTCTCTTGGAGGCAGCATATATATGTTTTTTTTTTTTTTGTTTTTCTTATTAATTCAGCTACTCTGTCATTTGGTTGTAGCATTTAAGCCATTTACATTTAAGACGATTATTGATAGATACATATGTAGCACCCTTGTATTGCTAGACTGTTTTCCTCTGTTTTTTTTCTTTCTCTTTTTCTTCTTCTTAAAGCAAGCCCTTTAACATTTGTTTCAGTACTGGTTAGGTGTTAACAAACTCCTTTAGCCTTTTCCTGTCTGGAAAGCTCCTTATTTCTCCTTTTATTTTATTTTATTTTTTTAAAAGATTTTATTTATTTATTTTTAGAGAGAGGGCGAGGGAGGGAGAAAGAGAGAGAGAAACAGCAATGTGTGGTTGCCTCTCACGTGGCCCTCACTGGAGGCCTGGCAACCCAGGCATGTGCCCTGACTGGGAATCGAACTGGGACCCTTTGGTTCCCAGCGCATGCTCAATCCACTGAGCTACATCAGCCAGGGCCCTCCCCTTCGATTTTAAATCATAGCAATGCTGGTTAAAGTAACCTTGATTATAGGTCCTTGCTTTTCATCTTTGAATATTTCATGCCACTCCCTTCTGGCCTGAAATATTTCTGTTGAGTAATCACATGCCAGTCTAATTGGTGCTCCCTTGTAGGTAACTACCTGCTTTTCTCTTGTGGTAGTTTTCTCTATTTGTCCTTTAGGATTCTCTCCTTGTCTCTCTCCTTTAAACCTTGTCATTTTAGTTTATGTGTTGCAGTATAGGCTTCTTTGGGTCCAAATTGTGTGGGATTCTCTGAGCTTTCTAGATTTGTGTGTCTTTTTCTTTCACCATATTAGGGAAGTAGTCAGTCATTGTTTCTTCAAATAGGTTCTTGATCCTTTGCTCACTTTCTTCTCCTTCTGGTGTTCCTGTGATGCAGATGTTATGCTTCATGTTCTCTAAAATGTTTCTTAAGCTTTCCTCATTTTCTAATTCTTTTTTGTTTTTGCTGCTCTGTCTGGGTGTTTTTTTCCTACTTTGTCTTTCAAATCACTGATTTGATCCTCTGCTTCATCTAACCTACTGTTTATTCCTTCCAGTGTATTATTTATTTCACATAGTGCATTCTTTATTTCTGACTGACCTTTTTTATGGTTCCTATGTCTTTTTTCATGCTGTTGACTATCCTTATTATCATTACTCTAGACTTTCTATCTGGTAAATTGCTTGCCTCCATTTCATCTAGTTCTTCTTTTGGAGAATAATCTAGTTCTTTTGCTCAGTGTCTGTTCTTTTGTCTTCCCATTTTGGCTGCTTCTTTATACTTCCCTGCCTTAACTGTTAAACTAATCAATCACCAAATGGCTCCATTATTAGTCTAGTCAAGCTGTGATCAGCAGCCTGCCTTAAACTGCACAGGGCAGGGCAGAGTAATTCCTGTGGGCAAGGCTGTTGCTTCCTATCAGGCTGATGCCATTTGGAGGGGAGTGCTATGCCTGAGAAAGATGGCTCGTGTATTATGGGGAATGACTCAGCACAGTGATCCAGGTGGCTGTTCCTTCAGTTCTTTCCTGAGAGCCACCAGCCCCAGACTTTCCTCAAGCATCTCTAGTCCACTCTGCCCTCCCTCTGCCAGAAACCAGGGTAAATGGCTGCAAACAAAATTTTGTTCATTGGCTTTTTAAGAGGCTCTCTGCATCTCCAGACATCTCTTCCTGGTAGACATAAATTCTGTTGCTTTTCACAGCTGGTTGTTATCCAGGTTCCTCTCCAACTCTGGTACTATAGGCTGGGGAGTCCAGGTTGGGGCTTAGACACCACACTTCTCATGGCAGACCCTGGCCACTGAAATATCCCTCTGAAACTTCAGCTGCCACCCATTGAAGCCCAGCCAGCCCTCTTGTGCCTCCTCCACACTCCCTACCAGTCTTGTTGTGGTGACGTGTTTTCTTCTGTCTGGCCTTGGTTATAAAGCTTCTCTCTGACCAGTGTTCAGTTGGTTATTCAGAATGATGTCTCTACAATTTAGTTGTAATTCCAGATTGGTCCTGGGAGGTGGTTAGTGTAATTTTCATGTACTCCTCTGCCATCTTGTATCTGTAGTTATTTCTCTATCATCCTTTTACTGTCTGCATGGTCTATAGCAGCAGTTCCTAATGTTTTTGGCACCAGGGACCAGTTTTGTGGAAGAAAATTTTTTCACAGATGGGTAGGAGTTGGTGGGGAGACAGGAGGCGGACCTCAGGCTATAATGTGAGCAAAGATTTGCTTGTTTACCAGCTGCTCACATTCTGCTGTGCAGCCCCATTCCTAACAGGTCATGGACTGGTACCAGTCTGAGGCCCAGGGATCAGGGACCCGTGGTCTACAGTGCTATCACCTGTTTTATTTTTATTAGTAATTTGAGCCATTCTTTTTTTTTTATTGTCAGTCTTGCTAGAGGTTTATTGGTTTTATTGATCTTTTCAAGGAACCCACTCTTTATTTTAGTGATTTTTCCTTATTGCTTTTTGTTTTACATTTCATTGATTCATTATTTTTATTAGTTTCTTCCTCCTACTTGCTTTGGACTTATTTTCTCTTCTGGGTTTTTAAGGTGGGGGGCTTATATTATTGATTCAATACCAACACTTTCATAATGTGAATGTTCAATGCTATAAATTTTCCTCTCAGCACTCTTTTAACTGTCTACCACAAATGGTTTATTCAGGTCATTTTGTTTCTTGCTAGAGGCTTGCTATTTTTTCCTGTATTATTTAAGAGTGTGTTTGTTGTTTAGTTTCCAAGTGTTTTGAATTGTTCCTGTTATTTTTCTGTTACTGACTTTAACTTTTATTCCACTGTGGCCAAAACCACACTCTGTATGATGTCAATTCTTACAAAGATTTTTATATTTGTTTTATGGCCCAGAGATGGATAAAATTGGTTTATGTTCCATTACCGGTTGATAACAATGTACATTCTACCATTGTTGGATAGAGCATTCTATAGATGTTAAAGGGATCCTATGGACTGATGGTGCTCTTCAGTTCTCTCTTTTGTTGGTCATTCTACCTGAAGGTTTATATAGTCTGTTGACCTTTTCATAGAACCAACTTTGGATTTTGTTTCTTTTTTCATTGTTTATCTATTCTCTATTTCATTTATCATCTCTGTAATTCTAGTTTTTTCTTCATTCTTATTGCTTTAGAGTTAGTTTGTTATTCTTTAGATTATTGATTTGAGATCTTCCTTTTAAGTATAAACATACACTAACAATTTTAATTTTTTTGGCCACATTAATTAAAATTCGAAGTAAAAAAAAAAGGGGTTTGTACAAATAGTTTTCAGCCTGTGACCTGAAATTTTATATCTCCCTTACAGCACTGTTTTCTCTAATTATGAAAAACAATAATATATTTTAATTGCTGAAGCAATCAATTAATAATGTCTATACTTTTTCCTAATTAGCTGTATATTTGAATATAATTAGAATTGAAATAAAGGAAAGTTCCATTTCTGTTATATGCCACTGAAGTCTGCCTTCTCAATATGGCTGCTCTCAAAATGGTGACATCGCTAGTAAAGTACTAAGTGAAGGTGTCATCTTACTCAGTCTTGGATTTCCACTCTCTTCCATACTCCATATAATTCTCTTGTCCTTTTCTTTTCAGTACTGAAAAGACATCTGTTAGTTATTTGTTAATTTAAAACTTTGTTAATTTATAAATTCACTGGCCCATTCACTGAACAAACTTCCAATGTTTCTACTGCAAGGAGGTCCTGGTGTGTGAAGACTAAAACTTACCCTTGAGAAGCTCATTGTCCATGAGTATCCACTGGTCAGAAATCAATCCCAGGAGCATCTTGCCATTGATGTGTTTCTTACTCCTCTACCACAGGTACCATATTTGACTCAAGTTACCTGGCCTATAGAGAATAATAATAATAGTCTCTTAATTTTAAGAAACTAACCAGAACACATCTATTTAAGTGGTTGTAGAATCCCTCAGAAGAGTCACTTTGAAAGAATAAGCTCTTCTATTAGTGTTCAAATAGTTTAGGAACTTGTAGCATACCCTGTCAATGCCCATTCCACATCCCCTTGACCCACTCCAGGGGTCTCATGACAAAGGATTCAAACACGCATGAGGCTTTCACCCTCTCTTTGCCTGGGGGAATTCTTCAGTACAGGAGTGTGTTTAGGTGCATGTGGAGCAGGTTGAAATCTCTGAGTTCCTAAAATCATAAAAGTTGCCACTAATCAAACAAATCAGGGAGCTAATGCATCAATATCTAGCTTCTCATCCTTGGTAGTATGATTCTGAGGCATATTCTACAGTTTCTCAGAAGCTTTCTAGTTGATTTTAACCCTAATTGCCCACACTATACCTTTTAAAATAGCATATATGTATACATACATATTTATACATGCATATATTATTAACTAGAAAAATATCCTAGTGAATAAATAGTTGGAGATTGAGGCAAATAAGGGAGAGGGAGATTATTTATCATTTCTGGGAACTAGATTGTCTGGATTTCAGTCTAAGCCCTGAAACTGGCTATATAACCTTGGGCAAGTTACTTAACCTCTCTATAAATTGAGGATAGTGACAGCATATATCTTATGGTTCATTTGTGAAGATCATACTAGTAAATACGTGAAACATGCTTAGAACAGTGTCTGACACATAGTAAGCATCATTTAAAGGCTAGGTGTTATTATTTATATATTTTGTTACTTTTTGTTACTCTGAAATGTGTGCTATATGTATGTATTGAATTTTAAAAAATTGGAAACTTCAATAGGCAAGTGTGAGAACAATTTCTGACAAAAATCAATCAGTAATCATTATTTAAGCCACAATTGCATCTTTTCAGTGGGTAGTATAATTTATTTGTATTGGTAACTTTAAAGAATTTAAGGAACATAATTATATTGTTAAGTAACATAAAGTGGAAGAAAAGCCTTTGGAAATATACCTATAGCTGGGTTTTTAGTTCATCCCCTTGACAATGTTCCTCTATGCCAATTTCACAATCATGCCCCTCATAATCATTTATTTATTTGGCTACTAAAGTGTTTTTACTTAACAATAATTCTTATGTTCGAAGTAATGCAGGCAATAGCAGTGCCACCAGTCTGTGAGTATTTGCAAGAGAAAAGCAATTATTTATCAGCTAAAAATAATTAATTATCCACTAAACTTGTTTGGTGTCATTGAAATTCACACTGGGTGCCTGTACTCAGAAGTAACCAAGTCTTTCCTGCAAGTGAGGCCTGTAATTATACCATCTTCATCTAAAAAACTTCAAAGCTTAGGAACAATAGGGAAGTATGCAGAATAACACCCCCACAAGTCCCCAGCAAACACCACTAACAGATTACAGTAGCTTGATCAGGGAGTTTGGGGCTGGAAGTTGATAATGCTAAAGTTTATTCTGTGGTCAGCATCAACTGGATGAGGAAAGCAGCACCCCACACACCGCAGCTGTGTTTGAGTTGACATTTGCCAACTCTGAACAGCATTCGAGTAGAAAGACCTCACAGGGTTGTTGGTTTGTTTCTTTCTTTGTTTCCTTTAACTAGGAATCCAGCAGAATGCTGTATTTAAATATCAAACATTGGTAATCATGTCACTTGTTTCTTTGGATAAAATGTCTTTCTGAGCCTACTGTAGTTAATTGCTTGAATAAATGAAAATTAACATACTCTTTGTAGAAACTTGTGCTGTCCTTTTTAAAATAACTTTGTTTCATTTTCTGTTCATTTCTGCTATTGACTCAAAGGGCTTTTATCACCTCATACTGACAATCTGTGCTTTATGGCTGCTGATGTGATTGGGAGCAATTGAAGCAGCATTCAGTAACACACATATATACATTTAAACAAAAGTCTGTTTGATGTAGGCCAAGAAGAAATGCATTTAAACCAATAATGCCACTACAGGAACCTTGACTTTAAACCAGGACTGGGCAAGGTCACCCTCTCTTTGAACTACTTAGAAGGTGTGTCCAAGTACCATGGCTGATTGCAGAGTCAGATAATTCCAGGCCTCAGGGTATGCAGTACCTAGTGGGGTCCACTCTGGCAGAGTATAACATCATTATTGCAGCTCGTGTGTCTGGATCACTAAAATCATCCCTTTGAGAAGAATAAATTTGCTTTTGCTGGGAGTTAACGATCTGAGAGGTTGTAATTAGTTCACCCAGGCTTTGCATTTGGTTGCTACTTGTTACTGCAGGGTTCAAAGAACATGATGCCCTGTCTCCTTTTCCCATTTTTGCATGGGGGTTTCCTCCCACCTTTTTGCACCTCTTCTAAACAATTAAAAATGAGCACAAAGTGACATGCGATTTAGAAAGTAAGAGCACCAGGAAGCAAAACTGGAGACAAACAGAACAGCTAATTTCACCAGGCATAGCTGTTGCTGTCCACGGTTGTCCCTGACAGCAGGATTGACTAGGAACCACCTGTGTTTGCTCACTAGCTTTCCCCAATCTGCGAGAAAATGGCCTGAGCTGGTCACATGGCAGCCAGATAGGCCAGGCACCAAGGGAATACAAAAGCCGGAGCTTTTAACAGAGTTAATCATTAATGCGCCTTTTCTTTGTCCCATTCAAGAGCACTGACAGGGCTTTGATAGCCCATATTTGCCATTGGGTGGCTGCAGACAAGGCCAGGTACCAATAAGCCCCTGGCTCCTTCACAGTGATAGTGTCCACAGAGCCTGGTCTGGACCTGGTCACTGCCCTCCACCTGGATCCTGCCCGCTGAACACAACCCCTAGCCCTAAGTTGTGCCCCACCCAGACACCTATCAGGCTGGAGTTCTGTGTGTTTCTGCATATTTCTGCATATTTTCTGCCTGGAGTCCAGTACAGCAAGGCTAGAAGATGTGTAATTAGGAAAACCCTAACACCCCTTTTCCATGTGTTATCTCTCCCCCAACCAGCAAAAAAAAAAAAAAAATGCTAAACTGAATCTGGTTTTTGTTTTAATGTGGACTGGGGAAAAGACTACTTTGGTATAACAGCAATGCTAAGTTTGAAGAATCATCTATGGGTATATTCTGATATTTCCATCTCAGGAAGTAAAATGCAGGTGTCCCTGACATCTATTTTTTTTAATGGAAACCCCACATTAACAGCTTTCACTGTAAGTATCCAGTATGTTAACAGACTGGAGTTAGGGTAAATGGGAACCACATGAAAACCTTCTTGCTACTTGTCCATTCATCTGATTCTGCAAAGACGCCTCCCTGCCAGTAATAAGATATCCAAACCTCCCAGATCTGTGCTTTTGCCTCCAACTTGCTGAAAATGTTCTTTGGGTTTATGCAGCCAACTTCCTACCAGTCCTTGAAAACATAAGCTACTGTTAAGATATAAGCCATGAACATCCTATTGTTCTTTAAGAATAACTAAAAGCAAGTGAATTAAAAGTACATCTTTGAAGCCTGGCTTGCAAAGGAACAGAGAATTTAAATTTTTCAGCCATTAAAGACCAGAGCTTTTTTCTAGAAACTGAGCACATGAAAATTTTGCTGACTGTTGATTGTATATGAGGACATTATCGCTAAAGACATTATACTCAAAACAAGGCACCACCGTGTGTTTATATATCTCCCCTTGGTTAGAGTCAAAGAGTTGGCTGACTCATTTCATGTTTTGGAACTATAACAATAGACAGATGATTAGAATCCCAGAAGTATGAGATTGTGCGACCAGTGTTTCAGCATAAACTCCTCATTTATTGCATCCTGTGCCCTGAAGCCTAGTTTTAAAGATTTTATTTATTTATTATTTTTAGAGAGAGGGGGAGGGAGGGAGAAAGAGAGGGAGAGAAACAGCAATGTATGGTTGCCTCTCACATGGCCCTCACTGGGGACCTGGCCTGCAACCCAGGCATGTGCCTTGGTTGGGAATCGAACCGGGACCCTTTAGTTCCCAGCCCATGCTCAATCCACTGAGCTACACCAGCCAGGGCTGAAGCCTAGTTTTATTCTTAAAGAAATTACTTAACTACTGAAGTTTACTAGTTGACTATTATATACTATGGAGCACTTAGCTCTGGAGGGAATAAAAATGGAGACTTTATGGTTCCTGCTATGTAGAAACAGCTAGGGAGACAAGACTCACACCACAAATAAATACAGCATTGGAAGAAAATGTGTGTGGCATTTAAGTGCCACAAGATGAAGTGGGTAAATCCTTACATTCTGGTAGAGCTTTGTCCCAGATCTGAAAAGTCTCCCCACGGAGAAAAAGCTAGTGATTTCGGAATGCCTGGATGTTAGCATGTGGAAAGCATCCAATTCAAATAATGTTATCTGTTTTAACATAATGAGGAGGGTCTGTGGCATGATCAGCCTTTACTTTTTAAAATGCTCTTCATTCAGGGAGCATAACAAAAGTGTATACCCTACATTGCCCATCCCATCACAGGTTAATCAACGACAGATCTGTGTATAAGATTAGAATTGACTCTGCCAAGAAAAAAAAAATCTATCTGTATTCCTCTGACATGTGCATTTGCTCCAGAATACAATCTCTAGCTTTGAAAGTGGGCAAAGCTGTTCGTTAAGCATATGTTCAAATATATTTCAGTGCACCCAAAGGATATAAGTGAAAACTATTCTGTTTTTTGGGGGGCAAAATTGCTTGAATTACTTCTTAAGATTTAACCAAAAATTAAAAGGCCATTTGGGACAGATAATGGAGGTCAAATTGATGTACTAAAAATGATGTATTAATTTTAATTAATATTGACAATCTTCTGGAACTTTTAAAGTGGATTGAATTGAGAGAGATAGATTGGATCTATGTTTCTTAGTCTTATTTCCTGACAGGACAGCAGCAGTCTTAGTCTAGGATACCCCACCTGTAGCCCCTAAGTCAAGAATGTGAATACAGATTGTTTTCTGGAATGTGATCCCAGGAAACAGGGTGAGGGAAAAGAGAAGTGAGACAGGGAAGGGAGGACAAACAATAAAGACTGTGTTAATGATCACACACCACTGTTGATGACTGAAGCTTAACCCTATAGGGCAACCTCCGAAGAGCTGCACAGAACCCAATCCAGGATTGTTCCACTAAGGGGAAAGGAACCTGAGTTATTTGACCACCCACTCCTGTCCTTCACTGTTTGAGAGTGCTTCCTGTGGGTGTAAATGCTCTAGCACTCTGAACATCCTACCCATTGGGAAGCACACTCCTCAGTTCCAAGAATACCATTGCACAGAGGAAGCATCTGGTATGTAGGAAAACAGTCTCCAAGTGACCTCTGATGGGCCAAGAAGATATGGGCAGAGCAAGTACAGCATCAGCCACAACAGATTTCACTGAGGCACAGGTGGAGGCTTGCTCTTGGGGCCAACTGAGGTCAACAGAGTTTGTAAGCAGAGCCCTAGTCATGAAACATGGAAATATTGGATAATAATATAAGATAATAAGATTGGTCCTAGATCAACCACAGGTTTTTTTTTCCTTCTATTTCAAAACAAGTATACTCTAGCATTGAGAGACAGGCTTCAAAAGATCTTGAGGCTGAAGTATTTACTTGAAAAGTATAAGAAAGCTATCATCAGCTCTTGGAGGTCCCACTGTAAAAGGTTTGCATATGCCCATGTGGGCCACATGGCTCCTTGTTGGAGTTGATCTTCTCAGTAGTGTAGGGAGCTCCTTTGGGTTGGTTGTGTTTTTTATTATTATTATTATTTTAATATATTTTATTGATTATGCTATTATAGTTGTCCCATTTTCCCCCTTTATTCCCCCCTGCCTTGCACCTCCCCATACATTCCCCTCCTTTAGTTCTTGTCCATGGGTCATACATATAAGTTCTTTGGCTTCTATATTTCCTATACTATTCTTAACCTCCCCCTGTCTGTTTTCTACCTACCATTTATGCTACTTATTCTATGTACCTTTTCCCCCTCTTTCCCCTCCCACTCCCCTGTTGATAACCCTCCATGTCTTAGATAAATCCATTTAACGTTTCATATAATAAAGGCTGGGTGATGATGAACTCCTTGAACTTGACCTTATCTGAGAAGCACTTTATGTACCCTTACATTCTAAATGGAAGTTTTGCTGGATAGAGTAATCTTGGATGTAGGTCCTTGCCTTTCATGACTTGGTATACTTCTCTCCAGCTCCTTCTTGCCTGGAAGGTCTCTTCTGAGAAATCAGCTGACAGTCTTATGGGAACTCCTTTGTAGGTAATTGTCTTCTTTTCTCTTGTTGCTTTTAAGATTCTCTCCTTATTTTTAGTCTTGGGTAATGTAATTATGATGGGCCTTGGTGTGTTCCTCCATGGGTCCAACTTCTTTGGGATTCTCTGAGCTTCCTGGACTTCCTGAAAGTCTATTTCCTGTGCCAGAATGGGGAAGTTCTCCATTATTTGTTCAAAAAAGTTTTCAATTTCTTGCTCTTCCTCTTCTCCTTCTGGCACCCCTATAATTTGGGTGTTGGAACATTTATAGATGTCCTAGAGCTTCCTAAGCCTCTCCTCATTTTTTGGAATTCTTGTTTCTTCATTCTTTTCTGGTTGAGTGTTTCTTTCTTCCTTGTGGTCTACACCATTAATTTGAGTCCCAGTTTCCTTCCCATCCCTATTGGTTCCCTGTACATTTCCCCTTATTTCACTTAGGGTAACCTTCATTTTTTCATCTAATTTGTGACAAAATTCAACCAATTCTGTGAGCATCCTGATTACGAATGTTTTGAACTGTGCATCTGATAGGTTGGCTATCTCTTGAGCTTTGATCTGTTCTTTCATTTGGGCCATTTTTTTTTTGCTTTGACTAGCCTATTAAGTATAAGGGGTGGAGCCTTAGGTGTTCACCAGGGCAGGGTAACCCACATTGTGTTGTGATGCTGTCTGTGGGGAAGGGGTCTGAGAGGAAACAATGGCACTTGCTCCACTCTCTGCCAGCTTTCAGTCACTTCTCCTGCTACCCACAATCAAATTGGGCCCTTCTGTGTTGATTCCAGGTTGGGTGGGCTTGTGTACATTCTAGGACCCTGTGGGTCTTTCCAACGAACTCTACTGTGAGGCTAGGTGTTCCTCCCACTGCAGCCTCAAACCCCTCTTGTACCTTCAATTGGTGGTTTGAGGCTTTATTTCCCTGTGCTGGAACCCTGGGCTGCGTGGTCTGTTTCATTTCCCAGCTGTTCCTTTATCTGCACGTGAATGTGGAACTACCCACTCCACCAGCCTCAGCCCCTCTGGGTCCAGGTCCAGCTGCAGTCTCACTGGCCAGCTGCAGGGTTGCCCGCCCTGCTCCACAAACCGCCTCACTGTGAGCCCTCTCTGCTGTCTCTGCCCTGCCTACCAGTCTGGGTGAACATGGCTTCTTTAACTCCTTGGTTGTTGGACTTCCATACAGTTTGATTTTCTGTCAGTTCTGGTTGTTTTTTGTTTTTCAATTGTTGTTGTCTCTCTTTTGGTTGTGCAAGGAGGCACGGTGTGTCTACCTACACCTCCATCTTAGCCGGAAGTCCTGGGTTGACTGTGTTTATATTGGAATGATGAACCATAAAGTGGAATAAGTGTATTTATATATACACGGTCTTAGTGCGTTTAAAGTCATGGTGTCTCTGTTTACACAGAGTCATTTGTATACTTTTCATTCAATGAATTCATGCCCCTTGCAGCAACTTATCCTTACATAAGTGATTCTCAAAGTGCTAACCCTGGACTAGCAACATCAACATCACCTAGGAACTTATTAGAAATGCAAATTTTTTCAGACTCTATCCAAGACCTACTCTTTCAGAAACTCTTGCAGCAGGCCCCAGGAATCTGTGTCTTAACAAGCCCACTGGGAGATCATGAGGCAAGCTAAAGTGTAAGAGCCACTGGTGGGATTGCTCCAGGGGACTCTATTTTGAGGATTCCTGCCTCCACTTCTTGCCCCCCAATTATTCTGTTTTATATATTTTCCTTACCATATTCCTCAGCTTTAAATGATATTCAAAGATACAATAACAATTTAATAACAGCTTTCCAGAAAGAGAGATTATCTTGATTGTATTGTACACATACCAAATTAAAAAAGAAAAACATGAAAGTATGAAATACACCTATCTGAGAAACACAAAAACACAAGCTTTGGGATGCCCCGTGTCTGACTCTAACAACAAGTTTTCACAGAATGCTATTTTCTTCCCTATGTCCCCTCTGGACCAACCTAGAACACAAGAAAGAATAAGAAAAGTCATTCTTCATGTGATGTGGCTAGAATTCCTGTAAATTCAGTGATGTGCTGAGCACAGGAAGGAGGAAGATGATGTCAAAACTTCAGGTAGAATTACATTCTACCCCACGCACCACAACCCCCAATGAGAGATATGAGGATCTGTGTTTTCCTGATTATCCCCCCTAGGTCTGTGGGACTCTCGGTATGTAAGTTTCTCACCCCTGGGATATAAGAAAGTGTGTTTTTCTACACAATAGCCCCTAAATGCAACCAGTGCTCAGTTCAACTAAACACCCTATTATCTGTTTTGATTGAAGAGAATGCTGGCGCCTTGGACCACCTGAAAGAAGTAATGTCGGTCTCCAGTGTGGCCCTTTCTGATGATATTTTTAAGGATAAATTTGACCATATAGATGTTGCAGGTTTGGTTCTGTGGGAAGTAGAAACTGGTTAGAAACTAACATGATATTTAGTAGGGAGTGAGATCTAAACCTGTGAGAGGGAATGAAAGGAAGCAGATTGGGCAGAGGGAATCCAATAAAAAGCCTTAGTGAAGGCTTAGCCCCATGGTGAAGTATGGAGCAGGGCTGGACTTCAGGGTGTTTCTCACTTGGTTGGGGCAAGGAGGCTGTGTCTTTACCTCCATGTTAATCAGGAAAAGGATAAGAGATGTCCCTGCAAAGGAGCACAGCCTTGGGCCAAGCAGTGTCGTGGGGATTTCGTCCCAGCGAAACCCGTGGGTGACTACAACCCAATGCATAAAAGAATCTCATACCGAGACACGCGGGGAGAAGAGAGTCTGGAGCCATGGGACCAATTCCTCCATCTTGGGAAAAGGCCTCATGGGTAGCTTAGCCATGTTTTTTATTAGAAGCTTTAGGACATATTTACATTGGATTGATTATTCATGGACTTATGCAGAACAGGGGTAGGTTTACTCATTAACAGAGCATTAGGATGTAAATTCAGGTCCAGTGGCAGACAGGACCAGGGTATACATTAAACAGGAGACAAGTAAATTGAGGGTAAGCTAGCTAGGGCTGTTAACTTTTAGGACTATAGAACACTGAGGCAGTGATTCATTAATTTAAGCTTCCAGACTTTGGGAGGAAGAGGCTCAGCAAGTCAGAGAATTTTTTAAGAAACATTTTTGCCAAATTCCTATTAGAGAATTCCCATTCCACAGACATGATCCACACTTGCCCACACGGGAATCAAGCGGAGCTGCACTCAAAACATGTAAATTCTGGAACTGCGTGTTTACACACATGTGGAAAGAACTCCCACATCTCCCCCTTTTTTCTTAAGAAATCCTTTTCCACAGGCATGGATCATGCCAGCCCACACGGGAGTAGTTCTTTACATGGAGCTGGGTTCAGACACGCGTGATTTCCCGGGGCTACGATTCTTCAAGTGTGTGAAAAAAATTTTTATATCTCCCCTTGTTTTTCTTATGAGAATTTAGAAGCTGGATTGGCGTAATAAGATTTGCTACTTGCTGGTACTTTTCCACAACCTTGGGAGAATAATTTACATATGTAGCGAAGCATACAGATTATTAATACAATTAGAAAACTAGTGGCTATGAAGACCCATATTTTCAGATTAAAATTATTAAACCAAGTCTGGGGATTTAGCCAGCCAAAATGGTCATGGAGGCTTTCAAATATCTCCTGTTTAGACAGGCGTTGGATGTCCTGCAATTGTTGATGTAATTCCAATTGCAGTTTATCAATCTATCCTTTTAGATTAGTAGAAAAAGCCCCT